>JASCZW010003042.1:160000-168158 GCA_034211315.2 Aedes japonicus
ATCAACTAGAATTCTCGTCTCGCGTATCGGTGTCGAGTGAGTAGTTCTCTCGCTCAGTGGGGTGAACGCCACGCCGGGCTTCGACCGCCTCTGGGTTTGTAACTAATCCGTCTCCTCTCTCCTCCCGCGAAGCGCGAGCGAGCACGATACGGCTGCCAACCGCCAATTGCCGGACGGTTGCCACGCGTGTGTATGTGAGTGGATGTGTATGTCCGCCAACGTCACCACAACGTCGTTCCTCGTCGTTATTACCTTATTCGTTCCTCGTGCCGTAGATGTAGGCCAGCCGCCACCGCGCCAGGTGCGAGTGCGCCTACAAGCAAGACAATGCCAAAAGACTTCCTGTTGTTCGCTCTTGTGTGTCGGGGGTCATAATACCTGCTACGGTCGCTATCCTTTCAGCATAGCGTGGAAGCCGTATGACATTCATGCTAATCGTCCTCTTCGTGAGTCGCTTCCTCCCTCTCGCTCTGTCTCTCTCCATTCGGCGTGTAAGGCTTTTCCACTCGAAAATGTCGCTCGCTCGGTTCCCCGTCGCTCCGCTTTTCGGTCTCGGGATGGATGGCCTCGATGCGACCGATGCGCGGTCACCTCGACACCCCGAGCCGGGGAAATGTGCGGTATCCTCTGTCCGACGTGTAGGGCTTTTTCTCACTCGAACATAGGATTTCCCACTCGCACACTACCACCCTCCCTCGTGTCGCTGTCGCTCGCTCTTCGGTCGGGATCGATGGCCTCGATGCGACCCGACCACGCTGCACTAGCTTAGCTGGATGGGTGATGGTGGACCGGTTGCCCGGCTGTCTCACGCTGTCCTCGCCGTCGCTGGTACTCTGTGGCTCACTGTTGGTCACCTCGACACCCCGACCGGGATAGTATGCGTAGGCCAGTATCGTATTCGACGTGTAAGGCATTTTCACTCGAATTTGGATTTCACCTGCGGACACACTACCCCTCCTATAAGTACTTTTTTGGCCAAAAGTTGCCCCGTTGGTCCGCCGGACCGGGTGGGTGAAATATGGAAAAGCTCGCTGACGTTCACTACGGTCGTCGCTCATGGCTGGCTACCAAGGGGTTCGAACCTGAGCATAGTGTACGTTCATGGGGTCCGCCACGGTAGAGGCCACCGGGTAATTTTCTCTACCCCTATCAGCGTAGCAGAGCAGCCAGGCGTGCACTACGGTCTACTGCTCCATACCCTGTCGGTGCGGCAAAGCAGCCAGGCGTGCAGCAGCCAGCGGTCGGATGCTTCACCCCTCCCAGCGTGGCAGAGCAGTCGAGCGTGCACTGCGGAGGCGTGCTCTGCCACGGCCATGGGCCATCGGGTCCGGGACTTGTAATATTCCTTGCTCGCTATCGTTTGCCCACCAGCCTGGCAGAACCGCTAGGTGTGCACTACGGCCTAGGAAGGTGACCCGGCCAAGGGCCACCGAGTCCGGGACTTGTAATTTTTTTCACCCCTTCCGGCACCGTCTCAGCGTGGCAGAGCAGCTGAACGTGCACTACGGCCCTGTGCTCTGCCACGGCCATGGGCCATCGGGTCCGGGACTTGTAATATTCCTTGCTCGCTATCGTTTGCCCACCAGCCTGGCAGACCCGCTAGTTGTGCACTACGGCCTAGGGGGGTGACCCGGCCAGGGGCCACCGGGTCCGGGACTTGTAATTTTTTCCACCCCTTCCGGCACCGTCTCAGCGTGGCAGAGCAGCCGAACGTACATTACGGCCCCGTGCTCTGCCACGGCCATGGGACATCGGGTCCGGGACTTGTAATTTTTTTTGCTTTCTTTCGTGCTCGCTAATCCTTCCCTAAAGGCCGCTTATTCGCTCGCTACCTGACCGCACTGGGGACAGACAGTAGTCTGCCGGTGTTGCCTACTGCCAGGCGCACGGTGACTTAAGCAAAATAGAGAAGTCCACACACCACGGCGCGCACATGCATACGCATATGCCACGCCATGGTGGGGACTTCTCTTACTGTACACTTACTCTACTCTCCTCCCTCACGTCTCGACGGACACGCGCGCACACGGGATGCACGCGGCCGGAACCCTTCCGCGACCAGCCGGCCGGCCAGCAAGCCAGCCTCCGGCCAACTCGGCCTTCTCGGCCACCAAACAACCTCCAAGCAAGGGTAGTCTTAGAGGATCGAAATTCGCAGTGAATGTGATGAAAAGGTCAGGAGGGCCATATATCTACCAAATATTGACATCGCATCCTGGAGCCTCTCCCTCATATTACGTGGAGATCCTTCAAAGGAAGATGGCAAAATGATCGGAATTTCTGCCTCTAACTCCTCCTTTCTGACGTGATCTGCAAGTCCTTGGTACAACTCCGCTCGTAGTTTGTTCTGCTTATAAAGTACGAAGTTTAGGTTGTTTGCCTCAACTTGAAGATAGGAATCTACGATCAACTGTTGAGTTAGCTTTCCCGCGCTGATGATAGGATTGAACTCATTACGAATTGCAGTTTGTGCAACTTTAAACCGGAGCATGCTCACATTTGTGCTGCTTCCTTGCAATTGGTAAAATATCTTTGAGTTTTTAAGTACGCAACAATTTTTTGTGTTGAGATTACCTGGATACGGCTCACATTGCCAGTTAGGCTGCCAACCTGGTTCACCGTACGGATACAGGATCACATATGTCATTGGATCAAGGTTTGGACTCAAGATGTTGATGTTGACAAATTGTTGATTCTCGTTGACTGGATTTCTAGGATAAATTCTAATGTCACGTTCGAATGGTGGCTCACCGTCATTGTCTACAAATACCATTGCTATTTCATTGGATGTTGGCATGTTATAACGGCGTTGGTCACTTTCGTTGGTTAACATCACCATGTTAACTACTGGGATGGATTTATTTTCTCGTTCTGCTGTTGCTCGTTCTCGTTCTTCAATTTCGCGAATCATTTGGTATGAAGCAGCAAGTCGATTATTTTCACGAAGGAAACGATGAATAGCATCCATCACTTGAGGGCAACACCCTTCATATTCAGTTTCTTCAATCCTTTGCTCAACAGCCTGAGTGCTATCTACAACATACGGCTGTGCAAATTTCCGTGATAGTCCCTCGAGTGGATTAAGATGTGTAGTTCGGTGATGCACCGTTCCATGAATTCTGAAAACATATGGCCCACTTTCGGGAGGTTCGGCTATCTGAGCACCCATGGAAGCAAACGACATGGCGGAGTTATACGACCGGATATGCCTTCTGAATGCCTTGTGATGCGCATTTGATGGATTAATCAAAAGTGAGACCAAAAACGCGGGATATTGTAGAACATTGCCATCAATATCCACAGGTTTTGGTAGCTTTACTTTTCCTTGGTGGCAGCTGGATTTTGTCTGCAGGCAGCTCTTTTTCGAGGTTCTTTGAGCCACAAAACTGACATATGCAGATCATTGGGCCACAATCATGCCGACGTACCATAACTTCATCAGAACAATTGGCTTCCATTTGCACTAATGATCGCCGTTGATCCATTTGCCTTTGGCGATGATTTTTTAACTGGTCCGTGGTCTCCTTCGAACGACGCATAGAATGAGCCACTGCATCTTGTTTTCGCACTATCTGTGCTTGTTCCGTTTTTCGCAAACGTTGAGCTATTTTTGACGCCCGATAGGATTGCCGATTTTTTTCCTGGTCTTGGCGTGCACGGAACCTTTGTTGCCGCTCCCTATTCAAGCGTTTTTTTCTTGTATATGGAGACTCCATGGTTGATTATCAAATTTTCTGAGAGTAATAGAAAGCATTCAATGATAGATTTAAAATGGAAATAATTATGTCGATCGTTATATTATTGTGTTTGCATACAATTCAATGTTTCACTATTTCTTAAGTCAATCACTATTCTGAGTTTGTTGTTCCCACGCAAGATAAGTCACAGTATCTTTGCAACACTTTACTTTTACACCACTTGTATCTTTACACAGACAGCTTCGTTAGATAGGTTAAATTTCCTTATCGCTTTCCAGCAGCACTGTGGTTAATATCGAAAACTGTAAAACACTGATTTTCACTTGCACTGTTGCTTTCTTCTGCTTGATTACTATCAGACTTTCAACCTTTGCCAGTTAATATCGAACTAATCAACAGGACCGCTCAAAGTGCGCTCCTATATACTACATATTCGGAGATTCTAGAATGTTATCGAATTTTCGACTTCGAGCGATGTCTTTCTTCCAGAACTTTCTTTTTCCTTCCAGAACATTCTGTTTTCTTCCAGAATTTTTTTTTTCTTCCAGAAAATTCTTTTCTTTAGAACATTCTTTTTCCAGAACATTCTTTTCCCTTCCATAACATTTTTTTTCCTTCCAGAACATTCCTTTTTCCAGAACATTTTTCTTCCTTCCAGAACATTTTTTTTCTTTCCAGATCATTCTTCTACCTTCCAGAATTTTTTTTTTCTTTCAGAACATTCTTTTTCCTTTCAGATCATTATTTTTTCCAGAACATTCTTTTTCTTACAGAACATTCTTTTTCCTTCCAGAACATCCTGTTTTCCTTCCAGAACATTCTTTTTTCTTCCAGAACATTCCTTTTTTCCAGAACATTCTTCTTCCTTCCAGAACATTTTTCTTGCTTCCAGAACATTCTTCCTCCTTCCAGAACATTCTTTTCCCTTCCAGATCATTCCTTTTTTCCAGAACATTATGTTTTCCATACGGGACGTTCTTCTTCTTCTTCTTCTTCTTTTTCTTCGTCTTCTTCTATACAGTCTTATATAAGTGCCCACCTTTTATATACACCTTGGTGTTGCCATCTTCCCACTCTTGTTTAGCAACCTTGAACGTTACGGACAGACAACCAAGGAAACTATCAACGGTATCAACATCTGACTGCTGATAGCGTTCTATTTAATTTGATTGAGTCACGTTTGTTATCGGAATTAACCAGACAAATCATTCCACGAACTAAGAACGGCCATGCACAACTACCCTTAATTTTGAGAAAGAGCTATTAATCTGTCTCACCTCAATAAGTTCGGACCTGGTAAGTTTTCCCGTGTTGAGTCAAATTAAGCCGCAGGCTCCACTCCTGGTGGTGCCCTTCCGTCAATTCCTTTAAGTTTCAACTTTGCAACCATACTTCCCCCGGAACCTAATTTTGGTTTACCGGAAGCTACTGAGAGCACCATAATGTAGCGTCTCCTAATTGCTAATTGGCATAGTTTACGGTTAGAACTAGGGCGGTATCTAATCAGCTTCAATCCTCTAACTTTCGTTCTTGATTAATGAAAGCATCCATGGCAAATGCTTTCGCTTTAGTTAGTCTTACGACGGTCTACGAATTTCACCTCTCGCGCCGTAATACTAATGCCCGCAACTACTTCTATTAATCATTACCTCTTGATCTGGATTTCAAACCAATGAATATTAAGACCGAGGTCATATTCCATTATTCCATGCAAGATTATTCTCGGCCGTAGGATAGCCTGCTTAGAGCACTCTAATTTGTTCAAGGTAATAGCAGCTGGGCTTGTGGAGAATACACTGCACTCGTTGAAGGGCATCAGCGCCACACTACGCCGGCCGCACGAGGCGAACCGGCGCACCCCATCTTATAGTCGCAACAATCCAGTGACCTACTGCCAACATTAGGAGTAGCACCCGTGTTGGACAAGAATAAACTTCGAACGTTTTAACCGCAACAATTTTAATATACGCTAGTGGAGCTGGAATCACCGCGGCTGCTGGTACCAGACTTGCCCTCAACTTGATCCTTGTTGAAGGATTTATGCTCAACTCATTCCAATTATAAGACATCATAAAAGAGTCTTATATTGTTATTTCTCGTCACTACCTCCCCGTGCCGGGATTGGGTAATTTACGCGCCTGCTGCCTTCCTTGGATGTGGTAGCCATTTCTCAGGCTCCCTCTCCGGAATCGAACCCTGATTCCCCGCTACCCATTGCAACCATGGTAGTCCTCTATACTACCATCAATAGTTGATAGGGCAGATATTTGAAAGATCCGTCGTCGGTGCGAGACCATACGATCAACAAAATTATCCAGATTTCAACTTCAGCGTCACGGAGGACGATTGGTTTGACTAATAATTGCACAGGTTCCGCGAGGTTCCTGCATTTTGCATGTATTAGCTCTAGTTTTTCCACAGTTATCCGAGTAACTAGGTAAATGATCTTGTAAATTAAAGCTGTTATACTGAGCCTTATGCGGTTTCACATTAAATCTGTTTGTACTTAGACATACATGGCTTAACCTTTGAGACAAGCGTATATTACTGGTAGGATCAACTAGAATTCTCGTCTCGCGTATCGGTGTCGAGTGAGTAGTTCTCTCGCTCAGTGGGGTGAACGCCACGCCGGGCTTCGACCGCCTCTGGGTTTGTAACTAATCCGTCTCCTCTCTCCTCCCGCGAAGCGCGAGCGAGCACGATACGGCTGCCAACCGCCAATTGCCGGACGGTTGCCACGCGTGTGTATGTGAGTGGATGTGTATGTCCGCCAACGTCACCACAACGTCGTTCCTCGTCGTTATTACCTTATTCGTTCCTCGTGCCGTAGATGTAGGCCAGCCGCCACCGCGCCAGGTGCGAGTGCGCCTACAAGCAAGACAATGCCAAAAGACTTCCTGTTGTTCGCTCTTGTGTGTCGGGGGTCATAATACCTGCTACGGTCGCTATCCTTTCAGCATAGCGTGGAAGCCGTATGACATTCATGCTAATCGTCCTCTTCGTGAGTCGCTTCCTCCCTCTCGCTCTGTCTCTCTCCATTCGGCGTGTAAGGCTTTTCCACTCGAAAATGTCGCTCGCTCGGTTCCCCGTCGCTCCGCTTTTCGGTCTCGGGATGGATGGCCTCGATGCGACCGATGCGCGGTCACCTCGACACCCCGAGCCGGGGAAATGTGCGGTATCCTCTGTCCGACGTGTAGGGCTTTTTCTCACTCGAACATAGGATTTCCCACTCGCACACTACCACCCTCCCTCGTGTCGCTGTCGCTGTCGCTCGCTCTTTGGTCGGGATCAATGGCCTCGATGTGACCGGACCACGCTGCACTAGCTTAGCTGGATGGGTGATGGTGGACCGGTTGCCCGGCTGTCTCACGCTGTCCTCGCCGTCGCTGGTACTCTGTGGCTCACTGTTGGTCACTTCGACACCCCGACCGGGATAGTATGCGTAGGCCAGTATCGTATTCGACGTGTAAGGCATTTTCACTCGAATTTGGATTTCACCTGCGGACACACTACCCCTCCTATGAGTACTTTTTTGGCCAAAAGTTGCCCCGTTGGTCCGCCGGACCGGGTGGGTGAAATATGGAAAAGCTCGCTGACGTTCACTACGGTCGTCGCTCATGGCTGGCTACCAAGGGGTTCGAACCTGAGCATAGTGTACGTTCATGGGGTCCGCCACGGTAGAGGCCACCGGGTAATTTTCTCTACCCCTATCAGCGTAGCAGAGCAGCCAGGCGTGCACTACGGTCTGCTGCTCCACACCCTGTCGGTGCGGCGAAGCAGCCAGGCGTGCAGCAGCCAGCGGTCAGATGCTTCACCCCTCCCAGTGTGGCAGAGCAGTCGACCGTGCACTGCGGAGGCGTGCTCTGCCACGGCCATGGGCCATCGGGTCCGGGACTTGTAATATTCCTTGCTCGCTATCGTTTGCCCACCAGCCTGGCAGAACCGCTAGGTGTGCACTACGGCCTAGGGGGGTGACCCGGCCAGGGGCCACCGCGTCCGGGACTTGTAATTTTTTCCACCCCTTCCGGCACCGTCTCAGCGTGGCAGAGCAGCCGAACGTGCACTACGGCCCTGTGCTCTGCCACGGCCATGGGCCATCGGGTCCGGGACTTGTAATATTCCTTGCTCGCTATCGTTTGCCCACCAGCCTGGCAGACCCGCTAGGTGTGCACTACGGCCTAGGGGGGGTGACCCGGCCAGGGGCCACCGGGTTCGGGACTTGTAAATTTTTTCACCCCTTCCGGCACCGTCTCAGCGTGGCAGAGCAGCCGAACGTTTACTACGGCCCCGTGCTCTGCCACGGCCATGGGACATCGGGTCCGGGACTTGTATTTTTTTTTGCTTTCTTTCGTGCTCGCTAATCCTTCCCTAAGGGCCGTTCATTCGCTCGCTACCTGACCGCACTGGGGACAGACAGTAGGCCGCCGGTGTTGCCTACTGCCAGGTGCACGGTGACTTAA
>JASCZW010003043.1:0-110471 GCA_034211315.2 Aedes japonicus
ATACCGAAATTATCGGTAAACATGGATTACCGAAATTTCGGTATTGCTGCAAAACGGGAAAAACATTAATAATTACTTATTTTTGTACGGTAATTTTTACCGAAAGTGGTAGTAGCTCATTTGTAGAATTTTAACCAAATTTAGGTAAGGTAACGGCCACCACGAGTCATGGGGCAGCAAACGCAACAACAGACGCGGTATTGAAATCCACGAAGCCACCGAGAATGCAGATCTCACTCTGCTTAACGACGGTTCACCAACCTGGCTGAACGGGCAACGAACCTCACGTTGGATCTGTCCTTTTGTAGTCCCTGCCTCCTACAGCATTTATCTTGGGAAAGATGGGCAGATCCTATGGGCAGTGACCATTGTCCATCATCATCAGATCGGGCAACCAAATCGATACCTCACGCAGACCCCGGTGGCAGTACAAACACGGGGACTGGAGCATGTCTCCAGACCCTAGTCGACAACCTCTCGAAGGGCAACCCCGGTTCAATCGACGAATTCTTCGATGGTATTACCGCCGCTGCCACAGCAAGCATCCCAAAACAAGCCAATCCTGGCAGGAGAGCCCTCCACTGGTGGTCAGATGAGACCAAAGCGGCTGTTGTCGGGGCGAAGTAAAAGTCCTTCAGCAGCGTTTGTAATGGCAGCTCAAAGCTAAAAAGTTAAGTAATTTTATTATGAATTTCAGAAAAAAAAGGTGTTAATGCTTATACATACATTTGGTTTTACCTAACCCGTGACAAGGCTTACCGAAAACGCACTACGGGGTTACCGTCGTTGCCACCTAACCACACTTCGCTATACAATTAAAGTCACGAACGAGCGCACGTTGTAGTTCGACACTATCAATAAATTCTATTGTGTGAAAATATGGTAATGAACCTATAAATTAAACTAAATACTACGAACTCAGCGGTATATTTACCTAACCGAACCAACCGAAGATTTCAATCTGTATATATATTCCATAAACTAGTGGGAATAATAGTAAAACTATCGCTAATTTGCGTGTCATACACGCGCTTTATCCGTCTGCACTACACAATGGTTATTGTACCGATGGCTGTCAACGTATTGCTTAGCTGGATTCTGGAGCGCACAGTTGGCTGTCATCGTCCGTGCTGCCAGAACATCCCCCACCCCGTGGATCAAGGGAGGGTTCGCCGACGATCCACCAAGTTCCATCACCGCCAGCTTTACGACCGGACGTTTCAACTTACCAGTTGCAGTCCGCACGATCGCTTGTCGTATTCTTCCGTCCTTACCAGAAATGACTTCTTCTACGATGCCTCTTATCCACGACCTCCGTTTACCTTCTGTTAAGTATACAAGGTCTCCGACCTTCATAGGTGTTACTTCGTTCAGCCACTTCGCCCTTCTGTTGATTGTAAGGAAGTACTCCTTCGACCAACGTTCCCAGGCAGCATTCGCGAGGTATTGAGAGCGTTGGAAGCTACTTCGAAGGATCTGTCCCAAGTCCGTTGGCGGCTCCAGTGGCTCATGAGCACCGGAAGAGCCACTGAAAATAAAATGGTTAGGCGTTAAAGCTTCGGGGTTGGTTGATTCTTGAGGAATGTAAGTGAGCGGACGTGAATTGATCAACCCTTCCGTTTCAATTAGTGTAGTCCATAAGATTTCGTCGGTTGGTTTCCGTCCATCATCCAACGACACCATAGCCTCTTTTACACTGCGCACCATTCTCTCCACACTCCGCCCATATGGGGTGCTGATGGAGGATTAAAGGACCACTTCTTCTGAGCGTCGGTGAAAGTTCCGGTGCAGTATTAACCTATTTTTCTATTTGCTTTAGCAATTCCCGACTAACACGAACATAATTTGTGCCATTATCCGAGAAAATATTTACAGGTGATCCGCGCCTTCGCATGAACCTTCGAATTGCCATGATACACGACTCACTGGATAAATCGTATGCCACCTCCAAATGAACAGCTCGTACAACAAGGCATGTGAAGACCGCAACGTACCTTTTCTCTCTGCGTCGGCCGACAGTTACCTCCAGCGGACCCATGTAGTCGATACCGACGTAGCTGAAAGGTCTGACGTACGGTGTCAAACGTTGCTCAGGCAGGGGTGCCATTCGGGGAGGTAGAGGCTTACACTTCTTAACCTTGCAAGTCTGGCAGTTCTTGGCGACTCTGTCTATAGCTGAGCGTAAATGCGGGATTTCAAATCGTTGTCGGACCTCGTTAACGATCGTTTCTTTATTTGCATGAGCCATAACGACGATGATAGTGATCCAGTAGTCGATGGGTGATATGACTGTCTTTAGGAAGTAGTATTGGGAATCTTGCGTCGAAATTAGCGTAAACAGCGTCAGCAGTTCTTCCTTCCATCCTGATGATTCCCCACTCGTCGGCAAAGGGAGACAATCTGTATAATGGACTTGACTTCTCAATTGGCGTCCACTCCTCAATCGGCTGCTCACGGTTCTTCAACAGAGTACGTACTTCGTCTGGATAGTATTCACTCTGTACCATTCGCCACAAATATTGTTCCGCTCGTTGAAATTCCTCCTGCTTCAATGGCACTTTTCGGGCTGCGACCATCTGTTTCGATGATTTTTCCTGGTTCTTTGTTGCTTGGAGAGTTTCAGGGATAGACCTGCGACTCGCAAACGACAGTTGCTGATAAACCGGTAAACGCAGGCCACCGTCCGCAAAAGTACAGCCCACTTAGAAAATCTCGATATATCGACAATAGCAGCGGGCAGCGAGATATGGGCCAGCAAATAGTTCGGACGAAGTTCTTCGATTGTATTCGTTTTCACCTTTTGTTGTGGCCAGTCTTCTTCGGAGAGGTACAAAAACGAGGGACCTTTAAACCATCTCCCGTTCGAATCGGGTTCCGTATCTCGCACCCATTTCGTCAAACAGTCCGCTACGTTGTCCTTGGACGGTACCCAACGCCAGCATTCAGCCATGGATAGCGTCAAAATCTCGCCGATGCGATGGGCGACAAACTGCTTGTATCTCCTGTGGTCCGAACGTATCCATGAGAGCACAGTGGAAGAATCCGTCCATAAGTAAACATCGACCGGTTTCGAGAGTGACTTGATAGAACAGTTTTCAGCATTCTTGATCCCAACACGGCCGCCTCCAATTCTAATCGGGGAATCGACATATGTTTTAGGGGAGCCACCTTGCTTTTCGCCATGATCAAAGAACATTGTACGCCGAAGTAGCCTGTAATGCGGAAATATACCGCGCAGCCGTACCCGTTCTCACTGGCATCGGTAAAAACGTGGCACTGCAGCGTTTGATACGGAGGGGTTTCCGCCTGTTCAAAGTAGCAACGTGGGATGTGCAGTTCGGCTATACCGGGCAGTAGCCTCGTCCAGCGGTTCCACTTTTCGTACTCCTCGTCTCTCATCTCTTCGTCCCACTGCACCCCACTTCGCCAAAGGTCCTGAATCAACGTTCGACCGTGAATAAGGTACGGTGCTAACAACCCAAGGGGGTCAAAGAGGCTCATAATGATCCTTAGAGCAATGCGCTTCGTCGGTCGTTGTCCTCCATCCAAGTAGGCTTGCAGATGGCTTCCTAGCTCAACGAAAACATCAGAGTATCCGATTCTGGGTGCCATAGCATGCCTAGGACTCGTTCCCATCTGTCCTCCGAGGATGATTGTAGAAGACGTGTTTCTTTAGCAGATCTTTCACCGAGAACTTCCAATACTTCGACGCTGTTGCTAACCCAGTTCCTCATTTCAAACCCTCCGCGAGCATGAATAGTCCTCACTTGCACAGCCAGCTCTGCTGCGGCTGCGGGAGTATCGGCGCTGTCATAATAGTCATCCATGTATGTTTTGTCGATAATCGCAGCAGCAGCAAGGAAATTCGTGCGCCCACTTTTCGGCATTGACTCTCACTACGTGCTGGGCGACGCATGGCGAACATGTAGCACCAAACATTACGACATCTGCGATGTAAACTTCCGGGAGGGTGTCGGAGATTGAAGCGGAATAAGAAACATTGAAAATATTTGTCCGAGGTTCTCATTTGCAACTGTAAAAACATTTCTTTTATGTCGCCTCCGAATCCAACGGGCTTTTCTCGAAACTTGCAAATAACCGATGGAAGTGCTACCAGCAAGTCGGGGCCCTTCAAAAGCTGCGAGTTGAGTGAGACTCCATTCACTTGTGCTTTGCCATCCCAAACCAATCGCTTCTTCTGCTTTTCGGGTGCGTCACTAAACCCAGCGGTAAATACCAAACTGGCCTTCGACTGATTTCAATCAGCTCTTCTTCGGTCGCTTTATGGATGTAGCCTTTCTGTGTATAATCGAGAATCTGTTGATTAACGTTGTTGCGCAGGTTGATGTCCTTCGCCAGTTGAGCTTCGAAGCTTCTCAACCGTTTCATCGCCATAGGAAGACTATCTGGCAGTTCGATGTCGTCAGATTTCCAAAGAAGAGCAGTTTCATACTTTCCATCCACGAACTTCGTAGTGCTTTCCAAAATTTCGCGGGCACGTTTCTCCTCGGTGCACTCGAGCTGCGGAATCGTCGCGGTTGTCACTTCTTCTAGGATGAACTGTTGCCGAACTAAATCGTTCAATTCACGATCAGCATCGCAGTTGCATTCGTGGACGTTCACAAATCCTTTCTTCAGTGACTCACTTTCTCCTGGCCCGTACACGGACCATCCCAACAACGATTTAACGGCGATTGGTTCTCCTGGTCGACCAACACAGCTGTCCAGAGGAGCGAAAAGACTAAGATTTTCTAGTCCAAGCAGAATTCTGGGTGCAGCCTCCGAATAGGATGGAATAGGAAGATTCCGAAGGTGTGCAAATCGCTCGGATAATTCCTCGATTGTCAAACTCTGCTTTGGCAAGTTGAGTTCCTTCACGGTATGAGCATTTTTCAACTCGTGACGTTGTGGCAATCCTCGACCGGCTATCTCGAAGCTCACTCGCTTCGAAGTGCTCTCTGTCCTCATTACACTCGATGTCCATCTTAGTTCTAATGGTTCCGGAACTCCCTCTGCTCCTATTTGTCGTGCCAGACTCGCCTCGATGAGCGTCAAGGAGGAACCTTCGTCCAAAAAGGCGAATGTTTCACATTTCCGGTTTCCATTGAACAATGTTACAGGGATTATTCTAAAAATGACCGATCTCTGCGTCTGCTCGTGAGCGTTGCACTCCGAAGCTCGTCCGTGTTGCTGACGTTGTTGTTGCTGGTGATGTTGCTGTTCAGTTCGATGGAGTAACGGATGGTGACGAACTCGACAATTAGGAACATTACATCGAATTCTCGATCGGCATCTCCATTGGCCATGATCGTACAAACAGACCTCGCACAATTTCCAACGTTCGACAGCTTTCAAACGGGCTTCCAATCCCATCTGCTGAAAACGCTCGCAGTTTCGTACACGATGATCCGTTTTTCCACATATAGGGCAAGGCTGTCGCTCTTGACTTTGATTCTGTACCTCTTCTACTTCTTCGTGAGTATAAAGATGTCCTTTCTCTCGAGCCTTGTCCTTGTCTCCCTTAACGAGCGTGGATTTCAACTGGATCGCAGACGTAACCTCGCTAGCATCATTCACCAATTCTTCCATGAACATGCCAAAATGTTTCAGCGTCGGATCGGCGTGCCTTCGCTTAAACCTCGCCCACTCGAGTTTAATAGTCGCAGGTAGTTTTCCACCAGCTCACCAAGCAGAGTGGGGTTGGACAGATGACCTTGAAGATTCGCTGCCTCCAAGTGATCGCACAGCTGTTCAACCATCAAGCCGAAGTTGATTAACGTTTCCAGTCGTTCCGGTTTTGGTGCTTCTACCCGACGAACCTTATTAAGCAGATTTTTGACCAGTAGCTCCGGTCTGCCGTATAATCGTCGCAGCGTTTCCATAATCGCCTTTACACTCTGCGGAAACATCAGTTTCGTGACAACGGCATCCCTCGCCGAGCCTCGCAGGCACTCCCGAAGTCGAATAATATTCTCCACGTCGGTGAAACCACAAGCGACGTTGGCTGTCTCGTAGCTGTGTACGAATATAGGCCATTCTTCTGGGTCTCCAGAGAAAAACGGTAGTTTCTTCGGCCAAACATGCCTCGCTGCTAATTGATCAGCGCTAGGCCCCACCCCGTGCGAACCAGTGGGCATATTGCGATCGGGTACGCCGCGCCTTTCTTCCAGATCGTCGCTCTGCTTCTGGAGACTTTCCGCATCGACATCTCGCTTGCTCTGGTCCTGCTGGCTTTCTATCCACGCCTTGGTTCGTTGTAAGATGTTAGGGGCACTGGATTTGCTGTGGTTGTCGTCATCGGCTATCTGCTCTTCCAAAAGAAACTTTTCTCGAAGGTACTTCTCTTGCATCGCAAACTCCTTGGTTTTTATCGCGTGCTCCTGCTCCTTAAGCTGCTTCTCTTTTTCCAGTCGGTTCCGTTCCTCCTTTAACCGTTCTCGTTCTTCCAACAACTTCTGTTCTTCCAGCAGCCGCTCACCTTCCAAAAGCTGCAATGCTAGTAGCGCTCGAGCTCTTGCAGAGGAAGTGCAGGATTTAGCGGAACCTTTCTCCTCACGGCTTGGTTTTGCTGGTAATGTAGCCTCCGGATTCGTTTTCGGGGTTGTATTGCTTCTCTTCGATTTCTCACTTGGGGCCACTCTGGGGACACTCAAGTTCTTCTCCGTAACCTTCTTGTGAATAGTGTTGCTCGACTTCATCTCACTCGGAACCGCATCGAGGACAGTCGATGTCGCCGCGAGAATGGTTACCGCCTTTCTTTGTAGCACCAGTTGCTACCTTTGGGAGAGTCGAGGCACGTAGTACATTTCCATGCACGCTTCTCGACTCCTGGCGACACTTTCGCACACGAGTAGTGGTACCATACACTACACCCGTCGCACGCTACCATTCCAATGTCAGCGCAATTCGGTCGATCACATTTTCCGCAGTCGTGGGCGTTGCTCGATTGCATCCTGGTAGCAAATCTTTGAGGATGTTGGGGCAAGTAAAAAGTCCTTCAGCAGCGTTTGTAATGGCAGCTCAAAGCTAGAAAGTTAAGTAATTTTATTATGAATTTCAGAAAAAAGGTGTTAATGCGTATACATACATTTGGTTTTACCTAACCCGTGACAAGGCTTACCGAACACGCACTACGGGGTTACCGTCGTTGCCACCTGGGGCGAAAATAATTATTATAATTCGTTATAATCAATCAAGTATACCTGGCCATACCTAACCACACTTCGCTATACAATTAAATTCACGAATGAGCGCACGTTGTAGTTCGACACTATCAATAAATTCTATTGTGTGAAAATATGGTAATGAACCTATAAATTAAACTAAATACTACGAACTCAGCGGTATATTTACCTAACCGAACCAACCGAAGATTTCAATCTGTATATATATTCCATAAACTAGTGGGAATAATAGTAAAACTATCGCTAATTTGCGTGTCATACACGCGCTTTATCCGTCTGCACTACACAATGGTTATTGTACCGATGGCTGTCAACGTATTGCTTAGCTGGATTCTGGAGCGCACAGTTGGCTGTCATCGTCCGTGCTGCCAGAACAGCTGTAAAATCAAGGAGAAAGGCCCTCCGCGCCCTCAAACGGCTACCAGATGGACACCCAGGCAAAGCCGAAGCCTCCCGCATCTACCGTGAGAGAAGGAACCACTGCCGCGATACGATAAGGTCTGCCAAGAAAGCCAGTTGGGAAGAGTTCCTTGACGGCATCAGCCCCAGCGAAACGACCTCCGAACTTTGGAGAAGAGTTAACGCACTCAGCGGGAAACGATGTCAAAGAGGTATCGGCCTCAAAATTAACGGTAGCACCACAACCGACCCGAAATCAGTAGCCAACTCCCTAGGCGACTACTTCTACGGCCTATCGTCACTCGAAAGCTACCCGGAGGACTTCCGGCGGAAAATCGTCTGCGCTGGCCGTCATGTGAAAGACGTCACCATCCCTGACACCGACCCCGACCTCACCATCAACCAGCCGTTTCAAATGCACGAACTAACATTCGCTCTCTCCAGAGCCAAGGGAAACTCGGCCGGCCCCGACGATATCGGCTACCCGCTACTTCGGAACCTACCACTCGCCGGCAAAACCACCCTTCTACACCTCCTTAATAAGGAGTGGACAGGGAAACAGTTTTCCCGCCTCACTGGTCCCACAGCCTAGTTGTTCCAGTCAAAAAGGCCGGCAAACAGGGCCTCTTGCCAGAGGATTACAGACCCATTTCCCTCACCTGCTGTGGTTCTAAGATCCTGGAGCGAATGGTCAACCGCCGGCTTTACGGTTATCTACATTCCAACGGACTCCTCGATAACCGACAACACGCTTTCGGCCAGGCTTCGGAACTAACACGTACCTGAGTACCCTAGGCCAAGCGTTGCAGCAAACTCTCCGGGACGGACATCACGCGGAAATCGCCACCCTCGACATATCAAAGGCCTACAATAGAGCATGGATGCCTGACGTTCTTAGGCAGCTTATAACCTGGGGTTTGTCCGGGCACGTTATGTACTTTCTGCGGAACATTCTGCAACACCGGACCTTCCAGGTTATTATTGGAAACCACCGATCCGACACATTCACTGAAGAAACAGGCGTTCCACAAGGGTCGGTCATTGCCGTCACCCTTTTCTTAATCCGGATGAATGGGATCTTCTCAAAACTACCGGTGGGTATTTTCATATTCGTTTATGCGGATGACATTGTCCTAATGGCCGTGAGAAGCACACTGGTCGCCCTGCGGAAAAAACTAGGTCAAGCGGTACGACTAGTTGAGAACTGGACCTCAACCTCTGGCTTCCAGCTGTCACCGGAGAAATGCAGCTTCACCCACATCTGTGGCAGCAATCATCGGTCACTGGCTACGCCAATCGCTCTTGGAGGCCGCCAGATTAAACAGCTGTCCTCAGTAAAAGTGCTAGGAATCCGAATCGACCGTTCAATGTCTTTCCGTCATCATTTCGACGACGTTAAGAAAAACTGCCGCACACGCCTTAACCTCCTCCGAACCATCGCCGGAAGACACCAAAACTGCAACCGCACAACCAGACTCCGAGTTACCGCCGCTATAATCAACAGCCGAATCACCTATGGCCTCGAAATCACCTGCTTTGCCAGGCGACTGTTGTGGGAGAAACTGGCCCCGACTTACAACTCTGCCATCCGGATCACTTCCAGCTTGCTCCCTTCAACACCTGGCAGCACTGCTTGCGTCGAAGCGGGCGTCCTCCCCTTCCGATACTTCATCGCGACTACCCTAGGAAAGCGCACCATCGGTTTCCTTGAGAAGACAGCCGGCCCAAGTGGAGGGGTCTACCTCCTTGAGGAGGCCAACCAACTCCTCACCGAAGTCGCCAATCAGGTGCTCCCCCCGGTGGCCAGGGTCCATTGGTGTGGAGCCAAAGATTGGAGCCAGGAAAAAATTACCGTTGACAACACCTTCCAAAAAGCTTTTAGGGCCGGAGCCAACCCAACTGCGGTACAGGCGACGTTCCTTGAACTCATCAACCGGCAATACCTTAACCATTGCATTCGATACACGGACGGCTCCGTTGGGAACGACGGGGTTGGCATCGGGATAGCCGGCGAGGATTCTACCCGGTTCCATAGGCTCCCCAATCAATGCAGCATCTTCTCAGCCGAAGCACTAGCCATCTGGATCGCCGTCACCACTCCATCCGACCGACCAATTGTTGTCTTTACGGACTCAGCCAGCGTTGTCACTGGTCTCAGCTCAGAAACACCGTCACACCCTTGGATCCAGGCAATCACACTACACGCCTTTCCTGGAACAACAATCGGCTGGATACCTGGCCACTGCGGTATCCCAGGAAACGTCGAGGCCGATCGGTTGGCCTCAATTGGAAGAAGTGTCAATTTATACGGTAAAACCATCCCTGGAGATGATGCAAAAAAATGGCTCAACAGAATCGTATGGGACGCCTGGACCAACGATTACACCCAGAACCGTGAGCTCTTCATCCGAAAAATCAAATACTCCGTCCATCGAGGTAAGGATCAGCCGAACCACCGGCAACAGGTGGTCTTCTCCCGCCTTCGCTCTGGACACACCAGGGCATCTCACAATATGACCGGAAACGGGCCATTCCGTATAAACTGTTCCACCTGCAACGAACACCACTCGGTGGAGCACTTTATATGCCATTGCCCCCAGTACCAAGGACCCCGGGAACACTATGACATCTCGAGCTCCCCGAAAGATGCCCTCAGCAACGACCCCACTAGAGAGGCAGCCTTGGTTTGCTTTCTTAAGGACTGCCACCTTTACGACGCTATATAGTACACTGAATACTTTACATAGATCAAAACTACGAGGAGGGGTAGTGGGTCCGCCGATGATGGACCTCTCAACGATGCCGTGCACCGGTGGGCGCCCCCCCCCCCCCCCTCTCCCAAACCGCTCCCACGACCCGTCAACCTACTCGACCAACCGGCTCCAAATAACATGGACATGAACTAGGAACACTATAAGGATACCAGTCAAGTTTTGATTTCACCCCACTCCAAACCATATATGACCTGCAACGACATTGACATGATCGAGAAACGCGATTGGCCCACCAAATACCAGTAACCAACTCTGAAAGTAGCGACAGCCTCCACACTTGAAAATTGTTCAGAACGAGTTTTTTTCATCAAGTAAACTTATTATTTCAAATAAATGAATTGTGTTAAGGGGCCTAGAGCACCGCCCGCCCACCACTTGGTTGGGACCCTTCAGGCCCTACCTCGTATGCTAATATTTCAAGAGATGAACCAGCCACCGGCTGAAAGTCTCTCAAATAAAGACAAAAAAAAAAAAAAAAATTTAGGTAAAATATAACGATAAAATCTGTAAATCCACTTTACCGAAAAAATAAGTAAAATCAAACGTTTTGTTTCGGTATATTATACCGATACTTGCTACCAAAACCTAATTTTCGGTAAAATTGAAACCGTATTTTCGGTAATCATATCTTAGCGTGTGGCAGACTCAAAATTCTGTGTACACACGGTTGGAAAAAAGAACCCAGCAGAGCAGTTAAGTGTTGAGTATCTGGCTCAAAAACAACAAAAGTAGGTAATTTGTACCCAACGGTATACCTATAGGTTTTAACATGATTATACCCAACGTTGGCTTCCCACACTCAACTGCTCCGCTGGGTACATTTTCTTAGCGTGTATTTGTATTTCTCGCGTAACACATGAAAAGGGCAGATCTTTGTTGGTCGATCATCGTCATCAGCTTCCTTCTTGGTTTATCAAGGCTGAACACTTGAATTTGTGATTTTGCTTACAGCTTGGGCCAATATAAGACAACTTTAGCATGTACTCATAATAATATATTCCAAATGAAACTGCTTTTGCAGCCGCGTTATTCACATGAAAAGAAGATCGGTGAAAAGGATCGGTCAACGAAGATAGGTCCTTTTCAAAAAGTACCTGAGACTAAACTGTATTTTTAAACACTCCCGTTTCATTGACTCAATTTTTGAGTACAATTGTATACCCTCTCTTTTTCTCTCACGGAATTGTTACTCAATTTTCGTAAAAAGAGGATCTATTAAATTTTATGAGTAACAATTCCGTGTGAGAAAAAGAGATAGTACAATTCTCGAGTAATTCATGTTAAGGGCCTAACAGCCATTTGTAAACAATGACTTAAAATGTCGATATCTCTGGAATCTTAAATTCTCGAGTAATTCATGTTAAGGGCCAAAAACCCATTTGTAAACAATGACTTTTAACCTCGATTTACCTTGAATCTTAAATCACTCTTGGGTACTCATGGCCGCCTCGGTTGAGCTCGGTTTTTGGTAGGGAGCAAGTGATTCAACATTTGGCTTAGGTCGTTTGACACGAGTTTGACAGCTAATCGATAAGATTTGATCGATTCTCTGTCAAACGGCCTAAGCCAAACGTCAAATAGCTTGCTCCCCAACAGAAACCGAGCTCAACGGAGACGGCCATTAGAACTCGTAAAATGCTGGATACCACCTATTTGGCATAGAGTACAGCAAAAAAAAATTTCGTGAAAATCGGCATTTTTTTATGGTAACCTAACTTAACCGCCTATTCAGCATATTGTTATTTGGCCTTTTACCATCTGACATATTGTTAAAACTATAAAGGAGATTGTTTGTTTACAATTGTCAACTATAAGGGTAAATGTCGTAACAATATCTAATACGGTCGTCAACAATAAGGGAAATGGTTCAGGAATGGTTTGTGATTATGGGGGCGTACAGAGCAAACAATGAATAAACGAATATATCTGGTGATAAATCTGATAGCTCCCATGTTAAAGTATAGGACGACGTTTTAAAATGCTTCTTAAAAATTCAAATGAAATTCTAATTAAAAGCGGTTTGTTGTATGATGGAAGAAACATCCAAATCTGCACCCTCTCTTTCTTTCGTATTACTATCCTTTTTTTCACACGGAAAAGTTACTCAATTTTCATAAAAAGTGGATCTAGTCAAAAATTGAGTAACTTTTCCGTGTGAAATGAAGGGATAGTAATACGATAGAAAGAGAGGGTGTTTTGAGCGTGTACCGAACTTTCACCAGCTGAACCTTCGGTAATCCGATTTAACGGATATTGGAAAAATTTGACACGTTTCGGTAATTGTTTTATCAGTATTCCGGTAAAATTACTCCGAAATCCGCTAAATTGGATTATCGAACGTTCAGCTGTTGAAAATTCGGTAAAATATTACCGAATACTGTAAAATTTTCCAAGCATGTATGAGCATCTGATCCTGTGTTATATTCATCAGCTTACATAGATCACATCTAATGCTTAGTTCAGACTACGGAGTTACAACATGATACAAGACTATCTTGATGGCGTTCTTCGTGTTGATAATTTTTATAACACCCTTGTATTATGTTACAACTCTGTAGTCTGAACAAGGCTCGGAACAAGGCATAAGACTTCGTTTCTGTCTAATTTGACTCAATTTTTGACTCTCTTTTTCTCTCACGGATATGTTACTCAATTTACGAAAAAAGTGGATCCACTCAAGAAATTACATATTACAAATTACATAATACAAATCAGCGCCAACATTAGATTAGGGCGAATCTGCTTTTTTGTAAATAATGACTCTCGTAGTCATTTTCTCTTGAACAAAAGGTTATAAATACAAATTAAGCATTCTTTAAGGAAACAGAGCTTTATCCCTATCCGCTGATATATATCAAGTTTGAAGGAATTGTATTCAACTTCCGATAAATTAGCAAACGAAGTGTCTGTTTACAAAAGCAGATTCGCCCTAATCAAATGTTGGCGCTGAAATATTGAGTAACTTTTCCGTGTGATAAAAAGAGTGGTATTCAATTCAACTCCAAAATAGATTCCTTGTCGAACGTTCGAGTGTGATAGTTCTCTTTATCTCTTAGCTCCGCAATCGAGTAAGTTTCGGTTTTTGGCTTTTTTTCCCCACGATCGTGGTTTTTGCTGTATTTATGCTGGTGCAACAGCTGGTCAAAAAGTTCCACAGTGCGACGTTCGGACGAAGGAAGTGGCCTTTACAGGCGCCTAGTAAAGGACCATCCAACGACCCGTAATCGACACCGAAAGTGGGAAGAATATTGTTCTCCCCTACGGCGGCTATCACCATCATCATCATCACATCTCATCATCACCGCACCATTCCATCGCGTCGGTCGAGGCTTTGTTCCCCACGCAGGCTTTACAATAGCCTGTGTACAGACCGGCAAGTAGCAGCCGCACCATACCAAATTGCCAAACAATAGGTAAACATTTCGTTTTATTTCCACTTTGCTCCACTACTGACTGACGATAGAGGATAATCCCCCTAGCAGGCAGAAGTACCTTTCCGGTAAACATTATTTAATTTTTTTTTTATTTATTTTTTTTTGTATTTATATTTATTATTTATTTTTTTGGTTTGAAATTTTTCTGGCGGATTAATCCTCCCGGATAACACAAAAACTTTCTCATTATATATTAGTATTACATATATAGGTATATATATAAATATTCCTTTTTTTTTTTTTTGATTTATAGGAATCATTTTTCAAATTATTGATCAATCCACCTATAAGTGGATGTCATTTTCTAAATTTTGGATTTATTTTTCTCTGTGATAGGAGTTGTGTATGTGGATTTTTTTTGAGCATGTTTTAGGTTAATATAATCGCATCAATAAAATAAATCCATATTGTGTCCTACATTTTTATATTATTTGTATATATTTTTTTTTGAATTTATTTATATTACATTGAATTTATTCCTTAAATTGAATTGAGCACAATTATTTAATTACCCTCGTGGGCGTTCTAAGTCCCCACGATGGATAAAAATAATCGAGCCGGGAGCTCGGAGGAGTTTGATTGTTCGGATGATGATATTCCTCCCATTCTGTTACCTTTTCCCCATTTACCATTAATGGAGACAGAAAAGGGTTCGGAGCCAACACCAACTGAAGCACCTTCAGGTTCATCCTCCTCGAGCTTCCCCGCCGGAAAGCTTATCCAGCCGGATCTAAAGGTCCTTTTCTGGTTTTTTTTCGGCCCAAAAGTAAACCTTTGAACAAATTTCAAATTGAAAAAGATCTGGCAAAGTCGTTTCGGAGCATTCAAGATATAACCTCTCCCAGTCGCAGTAAGCTTCGCATCACTCTGAGTGATCGTGAAGAAGCAAACAGGATTGTTGCCTCAGAGCTGTTTTCTTTAGAATACCACGTGTATCTTCCCTCGCACGTAGTAGAAATAGCCGGAGTGGTCACCGAACCGTTTTTGACGTGCGCTGATATCAAGTCCCATGGAACTGGTGGGTTCAAAAATCGTGCCGTTCCATCAGTTCAGGTCCTTGATGTCAGGCAAATGAACCAGGTGTCATCCGACGGCACAAAAAGCCCTCAAACTCTTTTCGTGTGATCTTCTCTGGAGCTGCCCTGCCGAATTTCCTCGTGTTGGGGAAGCTTCGTTTACCTGTTCGCCTCTATGTACCGACGGTCATGCACTGTGACAAGTGCCAGCAGTTAGGTCATACTGCACCTTACTGCTGTAACAAAGCACGATGCGGCAAATGCGGTGAGCAACATGTGGAGGGTCCCTGCAGTACGGACCCCAAGTGTATATGCTGTGGGAAGCTCCACATGATCTCTGCTGTATGCCCGAAGTATATAGAGCGGGAGAAACACTAAATTCGTTCGCTGCAGCAGCGGTCAGAAGCGGTCTTATGCAGACATTCTTAAAAGATCCCACCGGCCGCTGTTCCACCAGCCCAACCAGACAACAATATATTTTCTTCCCTGCCCATAGATGATCAGGGCTCAGACTTTGAGGATGCTGAGGAGTACTCTGTTGTTCAGACGGGAGCGAAGAGAAAGCGCGCTACAGCAAGACGTCAACGGCACCGTCAGCAAGCATCTCAAAACGCGCTGACTGTAGAACAGGCTTCCCACCCTCCTCTGAACAATTTAAGAAGTGGTGGCAATACAAAAAAGTTTCTCCTCAGGTTTTTAAACCACTGGCTGGTGACTTTCCGCCCCTTCCGGGAACATCTAAAACCCCAGTTGTTCCAGTTTTTGCCCAGAACGCCAACTACCAAGGCATCCGGAATCTCGACCGTGTCAAGTCGAAGACTCCGAAAAAAATGTCTCTTTCTGGGATTGTGGAATTCATCTTCACCATTTTCGAGGTCTCACTGACAACGAGGAACCTCATCAACATGATCCTTACATTTGTAAAACCTCTGCTAAAGAAACTGTCTTCAAAATGGCCTCTTCTTGATTCAATCATATCTTTCGATGGATAATTTATCCAAAGAGGTCGAGGATATGATCGAAGTACTACAATGGAACAGTAGAAGTATTCTAAAAATTTGGACGCTTTTGATGTTTTAGTTCACAAATCGCATTGTGACGTATTTGCTCTCTGTGAAACATGGCTCTCTTCTTGATAAAGATTTCTCTTTCCACGATTTTAACATTATTCGGCAGGGATCGAGGGACCCATATGGAGGGGTGCTATTGGGGATTAATAGCTCCACTCCTTTTATAGAATTGATCTCCCTCGATGACAGGCCCTGAAGTAGTTGCATGCCAAGTGACTATTCGAGGGCAAAGAGTTTTAGTATAGCCAGCATACACCTGCCGCCGAATACGGCAATATCCCGCAGGGATCTTTCGACTATTTGCCTCGCACAGTGCCAGAGCCACGGTTGATCTTAGGGGATTTTAATTCTCACGGTACAGCCTGGGGGTCACCGTACAACGAC
This sequence comes from Aedes japonicus, assembly GCA_034211315.2. NCBI lineage: Eukaryota > Metazoa > Arthropoda > Insecta > Diptera > Culicidae > Aedes > Aedes japonicus. Next base: position 16,262 of record JASCZW010003043.1, read on the forward strand.
AACCGTTCTGCATTGATACTAGACCTCATGGACTACTCAACCTGACTATTTTGAATACCGGGAAGTAACACGCGTGGCTCCACCGCCAAACCCTGGAAGCAAATTAGACCTCTCAATCTGTTCGAATTCACTATCGTTGACTGCGTGGAAGTGATCGAGATCCCCATGGCAGTGACCACCCGCCCATCAAACCCATCATCATGGCTCGCGCACCCTGCCGATCACATTGGCACGACCTCTGAATGCATAGACTGGGGTACCTCGCTGAAGCGATCATCGATGGCGAGGCAATCACCGGTCAAGAATCCTTCTCTCAGTTGGAAGAATATCGGATTTCATCCGGGTTAATCCTCAAATGTGCGATCGACGCACAGCGCAGACCGGTACCAGGATCAACAATTCGCCGACGTTCGCCCACGCCGTGGTGGGACGACGAATGTACTGAAGTCTACCGTGAAAAATCCGTCGCGTTTAAAGCATATCGGAAGCGCGGTTCGCGAGATAACTACAGGCGGTACATTGCTCTTGAGCGTAAGTTTAAGAGCCTCGCCAAAGCCAAAAAACGCGGATATTGGCGTCACTTCGTCGAAGGGCTATCGCGTGAGACGTCGATGAGACTCTTTGGACCGTCGGGAGAAGAATGCGAAATGTCGTCGGTGAGATGAGACAAGGAAAGCTCTTCCCGGTGGGTCCACGCGTTCGCCAAGAAGGTGTGCCCAGATTCGGTTCCGGTGCAACGAATTGCTCGCGATACTCAAACCAATCGTAACGAATTGGATGCGCCCTTTTCTATGCTCGAATTCTCACTTGCTCTTCTTTCATGCAACAATTCTGCGCCAGGAATGGATAAAATCAAGTTTAACTTGTTGAAAAACCTCCCAGACGTCGTAAGAGGCGCTTGCTGAACTTATTTAATCAGTTCCTGGAGTGCAATATTGTTCCGGATGAATGGAGGCAGGTTAGAGTTATCAGCTATACAAAAACCCGGGAAAGCCGCGTCGGATTATAACTCTTATCGTCCAATTGCGATGTTGTCGTGTGTATACGGAAGCTGCTAGAGAAGATGATTCTCCATCGGCTCGACAAATGGATTGAATCTAATGGCTTTCTATCTCATACTCAATTTGGTTTCCGCAGAGGCAAAGGAACGAGCGATTGTCTTGCGCTGCTTTCAACGGAAATACAGCTGGCCTATGCCCAAAATGAGCAAATGGGTTCCAGTTTTCATGGACATTGGAGAAGCTTTGATTCAGTTTGTGTAGACGTCCTTTCAGACAAATTCCCACGAGGTGTGGCCTTTCACCATTACTAAACAACTATCTTGTACAATTTGTTGTCTGAGAAACATATGAGCTTTTCTCATGGGTCTTCGACAACTTCACGGATGTAGCTACAAAGGGTCTCCCCCAGGGCTCTTGTTTAAGCCTCCTTATTTATAATTTTTATGTCAGAGACATCGATAGCTGCCTCATGGAAAATTGCACGCTAAGACGGCTTGCGGATGACGCCGTTGTTTCAATTGTAGGACCAGGGGCGAACAACTCTGCAGGGACCGTTGCAGGATACCCTAGACAATTTGTCTACCTGGGCTGTAAAGCTGGGTATCGAATTCTCTCCGGAGAAAACTGAGTTAGTTGTTTTTTCTAGGAAGCGTGAATCCAGCACAAATACCGCTTCAACTCATGGGCTAAAATAATAACTCAAAGTTTGTCTTATAAATACCTAGGGGTCTGGTTCGATTCTAAATGCACCTGGGAAAGCACATTAAGTATCTGATTCAGAAATGCCAGCGAATAAACGACTTCATGCGTACTATCACCGGAACATGGTGGGAGCCCACCCGGAAGATCTGATAAAGCTGTATCGTACAACGATTCTGTCGGTTCTCGAGTACGGTAGTTTCTGTTTTCAATCCGCCGCGAAAACTCATATTCTGAAGCTGCAGCAGTCGGTACCGTTGTCTTCGTATCGCGTTAGGCTGCATGAACTCAACTCATACTATGAGTTTGGAGGTATTAGCAAGGAGTTCTTCCTTTATCAGATCGTTTTGTGGAGCTATCGTTCGGTTCCTCATCCGCTGTGAGGTGTTAAATCCATTGGTAATTGAAAATTTTGAAAAGCTAATCGAACGAATCCTCAAACTAAGTTCATGACACTGTACTATTGGTACATGACTCTGGAGGTGAGCCCTTCTTCGAATGTTCCTAATCGTGATTACTCCCAGACTTCTCTAGTTCTACTGTAGTTTTGATCGACCGCCCGAAGCAAGAAGCTCGCGGAATACCAGATCCACTCCGTTCGGAGTACATTCCATCAATTTTGCAAGTAAGTTTGGCCATATCAGATGTGACAGGAAGTTTACACCGACGGGTCAAAAACAAACATTCACTGGATTTGGTGTTTTTAACGAAATTCATAGCGCCTCCTTCAAACTACAAAATCCTTGCTCCGTATACGTCGCAGAGCTGGCGGCTATACACTATGCATTAGAGGCAATTGCCTCTCTTCCACTCTGATCAATTTTTCATTTTTACGGATAGTCTCAGCTCACTTCAGGCTATTCGTTCAATGAGGCCAACAAAGCACTCACCGTATTTCGTTAGCGAAATACGATCTCTTTGAGTGCCTATCAAACAATTCTACCATCACCTTGGTTTGGGTCCCTTCTCATTGCTCCATTCCGGGTAATGAGAAAGCGGACTCACTTGCCAAGAGTGGGCGCTATGACAGGCGATATTTATGATCGACAAATCGCCTTCAACGAATTTTTGCTATTTTCCGTCAACAGGCCTTGATCAACTGGCAACAAAAATGGGATGCAGGGGATTTGGGCAGATGGTTACATTCTATTCTCCCACAGGTATCGAAAAAATCTCGTGGTTCAGGGTTGGATATTAGCCGGGATTTTATCAAGGTAATGTGGCCGTCTAATGTCCAATCACTACTCGCTAGGCTCGCATTTTCTATCGAATAGGGCTCTCGTTACTAATCAATGCGGCTGTGGTGCAGGTTATCAGGACATCAACCATGTTGTCTGGTATTACCTCGATTTCGAAATTACCAGATCTGATCTTTGCGCATCCCTACAGGCCAGGAAACCAGAGAAAGGAAAGATATCGAAGTGTGCTGGGTAAGCTGGACTTGGACTATATGGGGCTAATTTACAGAGTTCTTGAAACAAATAGATGTATTCGTTTGATCCTCTCTTAGATATCAGTTTTTAACATGTCCCACCTACTTCCCCTCCCCGCCAATGTTCATTGTGTTGTATCGTTACAGTAACGCAACGCAACATCTACGCCAGACCAACAGCAACAATTTCGCATCGCTTCAACCTGCTGTTGAAAACTAACGTTAAGATTCCTACTTCCCCATTCCTACCCGAATTAATGTAATCCCTAACCTCGACCAGTCGCGAGTTTTTCGGCTTTCCAAAATGCTGAACAATGAACATTATGTTCTAAAAATGAAAAGAACTCGGCTCCGTTATGCCTATAGCACTTGAGCCTCACAAATAAACGAGTAAGTTAAAAAAAAAAAAACATTTTTAGTATGAAGCTGGTTGCAAATTACGGCACTGAGATTTAGTTGGCATGACGTGACTTCGTTCAACCATTAGGTGCCGCGGCTAAAACATAAAATCCTTCGACGTCCGAAACACCTTGTTTTTTAGTTACAAATGAACTTCGATGAGAACAGCTTGAGCCTCTGCAACTCTGAATTAAGGAGGGAGAAAAGTATGAAGAGGACCTCATGGTTCGATAAAATGACCGACGAGTGGGACCTGAAGGACATTTCGAGATTTACCTGGGAAACGTTTCGATATGAAGTGTTTTTCCACCAACGTCCAGTTTCAATAATCTTGATACAGAAATAGCTTCAAGCCCCACCGTCGGGCATTGAATTGAACCACTTGAACCCTGTGGAAGAAAGCCGTTCAGCAAGAGTCAGCAGACAATAAATATGAGACAGAGTTAAGCGTTCGGAACAACAGGTACAGGAGAGAAGCTGTTAGCCAGAAGTATGCTACTACAGGATCACAACTACCGCCGCCAGCAGAGGCTCGTCTGAGATGAGGAAGAAAGTGTTGCGCTTGAGAAGAATATTGAAAGTGTGTTCTTTACCGGCTGCTCTGTTCTCCGAAATTTTGCGCCAAAGGCTCGTCGGGCGTCGACCGGTATCTAAAGGAAGAGGTAATAAGGCACACAATTTTATTACATATAAATCAGATTGGTGTATAGGCATCGCTTAGTGGGTTTAAAATAAAACTTAATAATAGAGTATTGAGGAAGTTTGAAGCAATAAGCGTTTGATTGGATCACATGTGTATGTGATCTATTCGAAGTTGTAATCAAATGGTATCGATATGTGCGATCGATTGCGTGCTCCGCGTGGATGTCACAGGTGCAGGATTTTTTCGGAAAATTTGCATTATATTTTTAACCATGAACCAAAACGGTAATTACATAAATAAAGACGGTATGTTTTGAAAATCGTAAGATTTTATTCGGGTTGGTTATTTACAAAACTTAACCTAATACGTACCACTCCATGAATGTGTTCAGATGATGATGAGGACCTGCTTAGTAAAGCGGATCTTGGAAATGTCGCTGGAAATTATTTACAAAAAGTTGACTGTTGTCTCATGAACAGTAACATGTGGTGATATTTACAAGATAAGCAGCAATGAATTGAAGCGAGACAGAAACACGAACGTAGTCATAATTACACTCATGATGGGATACAGGCGAGCGGGATGTTGCCGAACGGATTGAATCCCGCAGCCCGGCTTCTCCAACTGGTCCCCAGAAGCTGCGAGCTCGAGAGCGTCTCCGACCCATCCCCATGTTGGTCACATCATCATAGCGAGTGGTGTCGTCGTCTACAAAGAGAGAAACCAAGAAACTGGATCGGCGTCGATGGGCATCTACGGTTAGTTCATCCGGTGCCAAGGAGGTTCCCCCCATACTGGATTGGCGTCGATGTTGGTGCCGAGTTATCGACCGCGGTGAACGTGGCGAGCGAGGCGATGGCACTTGATCGGTAGTATCCTAAAATAAGAGTCTCATGTTGTGAGTGTATATCCTACTATATTATGGTGTGGGTTGATTACTTCAGCTGGTGCTAGATTATTGGACAGACGGCGTTGCCTAGGGCTAACAGTCAACTCGTTAGGATTAGGCCAAGATACGGTGTTCAAGCTGGATTGTCTGCGGTGCTGGCGATTTTGCATTGCAGTTTTACTTGGTGGCATCAGAGTGTTGCTGACCGGAACAGCTAGTGCAGGTTGTTCCTTCTAATGGAAATAGATCGGTAAAGGTGCATTTTAATCTAAATCGGAGCACATGGGGTTTGGTTAGAAATACTACCTCGCATGGTGGAGGGGAGAACACTGGAAATGTATCATCTGGACTGCAAACCCTACCTAGCATTTCATTAGGTGACTCAAAAGACATTCGCTGTGGATCTAGGTAAGCTTCCAGTGAAGCAGTCATCAAAGCAGAACATGGTGAAGGTGCCTAAAATCGTAGATTCATGCTCGAGATCACAAAGCAAATGGCAGGCCCCAAAACCAAATGGTACAAACCTGCGTTTGGTAAGAGCCCCGACCAACAATCAATCCCCCATTATCGCAGGGAATTTCCGATACACCTTCGCCTTCGATTATCATAGAACCACCGGCGATTTCGTCCTCGATTGGCGTGTGATATCCTGCATATGACGACAAACTATGAGTGCGTGCCACACGCTGACCGTCTTGGTCTGGCCAAAATCAATTAACGGAAAAAAGAAAAACAGAGGAAAGATCTCGCTTGTTAGTAGAAAGAGTGCATCCAAACTACGCTCGTTCTACTCTAGGGTGTGTGTGTCTGTTACTCTACCGTGTGTGGTACGACTCGGTTGCTACTACAGGTGTTCGATCTACCGCTGAAGCAAACTGAAGTTCAAACATAAGATTCATTTTGGTACTTACGTCGCACCATCAAGAAAAATAATACTTACTCAATCTCACTATCACAAAATTATACTCAACCAAAAACATAACTCGATTAACTCTCTATAAATCTGCAAATCACGTCGACACGACTTTCGCGAATATGAACAGAAAATTTCGCACGAACGATTCTATACTCGAAACGAACTAAAACATACGGCTACAATTACCTTTAGCATGCGTCGTTGGATCATGTACCGGTTCCAGGATTTTCTGCTGAGTCGCCTTGATGCGGTCCATCTTCATTTTGATCTTGAGCAAGATTTGGCTTTCACGTTCCGCTTCCAGCGTTACATCCTTTCTACGAAGGTCCTCGATCAGCTCAGCGCCTCTGAGGACAAAACCACATTCGAATCATGGTCATTTCTCAGTGAAAAACAAAAGACTCATAGATCTCACCTAGACGCCAGAATGGTGCTCGCCTTCGTCTCATTTATGATGTGACAGAAATAGTGGCTGGAAAAGATCCGACGCTGCAGCAGCAGAAAGGCAAAGCAGACACCGTCCCAAAACAGTCCCGAGTCGTCGTAGGGGACATTGCAAGTTGCCACATTCGCATCCGGATCGATGGGATCCGGAGCCGGTCGGTCTTCTTGCGACGAAAGGCAGGAGATTCCTAGAAGCTGCACCAACCAACAATTGTACGTCGTCAGTTGGGTCAGATACAGACAGCCCAACATCTGCAGCAAGGTTTTGGTGGTGATTACGAACACGTTATAGCCGATGAGCATGTTCCACCTGCGAAGGGAAAATCATTCGATTACATCTTGCTTTAAACCCCTTTCGAATATTACTTACGTTTTCAGAATCGCTTTGATTGGACGCAGATAAAAGTCCGTTCCCTGCCAGAGGAAGGTGAACGATCCGATCAGGTATCCAATCGAAAACAGTGTCACTCGACTTGTCCCAGTCAGAAACACTATCGCCAGTGTGAACCAGAAAAATACCAGAAACGCCCCGCGTTTCAGCACATCCAACCAGTTTCGTACTTTGGCGATGAAATCTGGTGTTGGATTGATGAACGGAACCGTTCCCAGTTTGTCGATATCCTCCAGCACAGACTTATTGCTTCCGCCGCCGAAATCATCAGGACATGAGGAATATCGGGCTTCAATCCGGAATACCAACGTTTGCCGGCAGAGGAACATAAGCAGTAGAAAATCCGCGACCATCTTAGCTGCCTGAGCGCGGAAAATGGCCGAATTTTCCGGTAGCATCGCCCATATCCGGAAGTGATCCAAAAACGGTATATCCCACGGATAATCCAAACACAAAGCAGGTGGCAGCCCAATGAAGATAACGTACTGGAAGGGTATCAACACCACCGTGAACCAAGTCAGTATTCGCCATACCCTTCGCAAACCATCGCGGGTCATGTGGAACATTATGCAGATCCAAACGGCGTAGAAGCAGGAAAATATATCCATTCGAGATGCTATCACTATCACCAGGGATACCAGTGAGATTTCCACTCCAAACTTATAGAATCCATAGTTAAAAAGATACTTTATCATCCTCGGAATATCCTTGTCAGCTTCGAAACGTGTAACATTCGGGAACATCAAATGCGGAGTTCGCGGAGATTGCCCTAGCCGAATCCTTCGGATCGTTTGTCTCAGCACAACCACTGCGTGGATCGTCACCACAATGATGTAGATTAAGTATGGTCGCACCAAATCCGCCAAACTACTGATATCCGATGTCTTCTGGAAACCAAACCACTTGGCGTTGTTCATCTCCCAATGAGTCACATTCAGATCAATGTTTGGGCATTCACTCACGTAGTTCGTTTCGATAATGTAATCTACCTGGTATATCATGGTCGTGATGAGCAAAATCGACGAAATCAACGACATTATTCGCGTAATCAGCACTAGCGAATTGGTGTGAGACTTTACCGCAAACACGGTCATGATCACGTACATAAGGTGTAGAAAGGAAATCGTATCCACACTGAGCGAGAAAGCCACAATCAATATGATCTTCAGCAGGTGAATCTCGAAGAACAGCCACACAATCTCCGCCAGTTTCGATATCCGATTGATGAGCTTTTGAGCAACGCCTTTGATTTCCTGTTTGGAAAGCTTCCGAAAGCGCAGGTCTTCCAGGATTTCCGAGGCAGCATCGTCAGCGGGCTCGCCTGCCTTGGCTTGACTGTCCTCGTCTTCGGCTCCGACTTCCGGATCCCGATCGATCTGCGGTGCGTCTGTAGTGCTACTGAGCTTTTTCCGCCGGGAAAAGGTACCGTAGGCGGAGCTGGTCTCCGACACCGCCGGAACGCCGTCGTTGTCTTGACTGGGAAAAGAAGATGGCATATGAAATAAGGGATATAAAGATAGGTCGTAACGAGGAAACTTGTAGAATGCAACAACTACAAACGAATCATTATCCTACACGCAGAGCAATAGAGGTAGTTTGAAACAGCAATATCTGAGAATAAATTCAACAAAAAAATAATATTTGTACCATAGAAATAATTTATGTTTGTAGAGTATTTTTTATATATCTAATAACCTAACTTCCTTGATCCATCACAATATTTTTTATTGTGATGTGTCTAACTAAATTGTACCGAAGGTGAATCTGAAAGTAAAGGAACTTGGAGTTGAGCACACGTTCCCACCGGCAAACCGACGTGAATGACAATAGAAAATGTCTTAACATTTCTGCTCAAATTATTTTACTGACATCTATCTGCCGTTCGCTGAGAACGTTTATTGAAGCCATGAACACACTTGGGAACTTGATAAGGAGGTTCATGTCTGAGCAAATCTAGACACATTCATTTGATCTAATGATTGATAAAATGATTCTATAGGTTTTGACAGATGTGATCGCTGCACATTTGAAACGGTCGTTATGGATTCTTGATCAATAATGAAGATTGAGTTTCATGTCGGTTTGTCGGTGACGTACCTACTGGTTGACGCTAAATATTGGCCAACGTGATTTTGCACATTTGTTTCAGGATTTGTTAAGCAACATAAATTACCAAATCCAAAGTTCGGATGCCGTGTGGCATCGGTACCCGGACTTTTTGTTCATGAATCTGGACACTTTTCAAATCACAAACTAGCATGCAGTTGTGAGCTTGTAAATTTGTCATAATAGCGAATTAGCGATAAATCTGAGAGGGTTGATTCATTGACTAAGTTCATCAGATGTAGCCCGAATGAGCTTCAGCCCAATAAACTATGGACTATTGTAGTCGTTTATTGAATAAAATGTTCTCGCTATTCACATACAATGCTCATTTCAGCCAAATAGTGCCCAACACATAGTTCCAAGTAGCACACTACGGTCATAATTTGTTGTAGTAACTTGAATATAACTTAGCAAGTCATATTTATGCTATCTCAACCGAAGAAGAGCTTCATCTTTATCCGCTGATATATTCAATTTGAAGGAATTGTATTCAAATTCCGAGAAATTATCAGACAAGGTGTTTGTTTACAAAAGCAGATTCGCCCTAATCAAATGTTGGCGCTGAATTGTTTGGAGCGAAATAGGGGATTTTAATTTTTTAAATGACATGTTTTTTTCCAACTGCATCGATAATGGGCGTTCTTCCTAACACAAAAATATTTTTTATGAATCTCAACCAGTGCCTTGAATTTTCATAAAATATTCATGAGAAGTGATAATGATTTATCCGAGTGTAATGATGATTTTTACTTTCCCGGTTTTCATGGTTACCGCTGGCACTTCTATGCCAACTGAATTTTGTTTGCTGCAATGAATGAAGTCGGCTCTATGTGCGGGTCAAAAATCTGCTGTCACTGTTGTTTTGATTATCAATCGGTAAGCATGAATTTCATTTGATGAAATCTGAATATCATCTCTTGTGATGATTTTTCATTATTAAATGATTTTGAATCCTTATCCAAACATGGAACAACCAGAAACGTCCTAGAGGAATAGATGCTAGCAATGTTGTGCTAGAATACCCTGGACTGGGTTGCCCTTGCATTTTTCCGATTCCGACGGGTAATTGATATTCATTGTGGCTGATTGAATTTCATTTCTGACATTTCGAAATTCGTTTTGAAAATGAACTTGTCTACACAAATGAATATCAAAGCATTTTGAAAATTGAACGTTCGGTCTTCTGGTTACGTTTGTTGTCATGAGTTATCATTTGATTTTCGCATGGAACTTGTAGGTAGTCAATGTTATGTTGCCTGAAAATCCACGCTTTTGAATCTAATGAGCATGACTTTTAACAAGACTGATCTCAACTATGTTGTCTCGATTTTTAAACAAGAAAAATCTAATAATTTTTATTTTTACAAACCGACGTGCAGTTTTACAAAGTGACATTTATGCAAAGTGACAGCACTTAATTCAGTTACAGGGGCTCCCACTATGACATATATGTCAATTTTTGTAAGCTAGAAATCCATGGTTGGTTCGTTGGTTAAGGTAGTCTGTTTTTTTGTATCGTGTTTCATGGTGAAATAGGGTGGTGTTGTCTCTCAATCATTAGTTTTCATAACACTTTGAAATTGTTTTTTCGATAGTTTCGCTTGTCAAAATTAAAAAATTAATTAAATGCAGGTATATTATTATATTTATTATCGAACCATGTTATAATCCACATACCCCTATAATACCCTATTGTGGCAATAACTCGCGATGTGAAGTGAATTTTGTGGGTTGCTTCCGGTTTCCAAAGATAGATAATATAAGGCAGAAATGGCTTGCAATCTGCGGCCTTTCGACAGATTTTCAGATTTTAGGTGCAGTGTAAATACAAAATACTATAATTTGTTTTCTCCATTACTAATTATAACAAATATGTCCAGTTACATTTTAAATACTTACATTTACTAAATATGGAAGTAGAAAACCCCTTATTGGTTCATAATTGGCTTTTGTCAAAACAATGCTTGATCACAATACCTGCTCCTTTAAAGTGAATCAAAAGTTGACAGTCCGTTCGGCTGCATTTTTTTACAGGTCGTTTGGCTGCATAAGACAATTGTTGTCCGGTCTATATACAGTGTCTATAGGTTGAATCGGTTGTGTCGATACGTTGTTCCGTAATATTTTGTAATCGGGCGTAGTGTTCTGTCTTCGGTTGCCTATTGTTCGTTGCGCGAGTGATCGAGTGAGCATGAGAAGTCGTGGTTCTTCGGGTAAGATGGTCGGTGGTGAGGTACATATTTAATTGTAATCCAAATTATTCGTTCGCAATGCTCGTCGGGCCACCCTATCTTGGAACAAATAAACCACCGTCCCATTTTGTTTTTCCCAAACTGTTGGTGTAGATAGGTCCAAGTTGGCTCTCAGGCGTTGAGATGAATTGTCTTGTTTTCCTAATGAGTGGCCCCAATAGCATCCTTACTGTTGGCTTAATCGGTCCAAATCGGCTTTCAAGCATTGTTAAACATCTCCTAGTTTCCCAATGGAAAACCACTATCTTATTTTGTGAGTGGCTCCAATAGCATCCTTGCTGATGGTTTAAATCGGTTCAAATCGGAAATCGCTCATAATTTTCAAATACTCAACTTGACAGCTTATCGTTTACCAAAACGCACGCTGCTGCTACCCAATTCTTGTTTAAGTGCACTGAATTCCGCGGCTTCCAATAAAGCGAGTATCACGTCAACATATTCCTACCCTTTCCCTACTTGATCAGCATTCGGGCGGGGCCGGCGCTGGTATAGCCTTAGTTTGGGATCACCAGTTTTTACACATTGGATATGTTTGTTAGTCCCAAGCATCGTCTGTTGGTTCTCTGACACTAGCAATTTTCAATGTTTTTAATTTTCTCTATTTAACTCTGTTTTTGAAAACAACCTATATTCACTCAAACTACATATCTGATTTGCTCGTACAATTTGATATCTTATTCTTCGTGATTTGCCTTTTTCGAGAATAAAATTATTTGTATGCCTCCAATTAAGCCATACTTTGAATAAAACCGTCAGTTTTGGCTGCTACCTGTTGTTTGCTAATGCAGCATCATTCCACCTGACGGCCAGACTGTGAACTAGTGCAGCGCAGGAAAAGAGGCAAACGAGCTCAGCCCAGTACACTCCAACCTAACTTCAGAATCGATCTTTAGCAAATTACAGATCTATACATATCACTATCATGCCTCGTCATTGCCCTTCAGTACAGCCGTCCGTATCACGCATCACACATTAACCATTCCCTGAACCCTCATGTCCTCAATGTTTTCAAAAAAATTGGAAATCGAACTTTTCGAAACCCAGGCAACCGATAAGAACCGATAAAGATTGATCCGATTTTAAGCAATGTAGAGTTACTCGCGAGTTACTCGGTGCATCAGTGGTGCAACTTAGTGTAGAGCTGTCTCACCCATTGCAAAGTGGGAATAAAGTGCCAGAAACGCGAAAGAATTCTATATCTCAGCTCTTAGTGGAACGATTTCTGTAAATGTTACCTTAACTTGAAGGAAAATTTCCAAGGAATCGAATGGACGAGCTCTCATTGGCCGCACGGAACTGCTTGGGGAAAAATGTGCTCATTTTACCCTGGTTCCCCTAATTTTTCCTTGTTATTTAGAAATTTCTTTTGGCGGTGTGACTCAAGATCAATAAAATAATGCTAGTTCTTTGTAAAATTTTCTGGGGAATCGATTGAAATTTGTTTCATTCACCGCACGGCTCTGTGAACGTAGTTATGGCTGATTCTACCCTGTTTACCCTAATAGTTTTGTGTTTATCATAAATTTCTTTGGTCGGAGTTACTCAAGATAAACATATTAAAGCTAATCCTTTGTAAAATTTGCTGGAAAATCGTGTCCACTCTTGGTGCCTTATGGTGATGAGCGAACATCTTCTTCTACTTTATTTTGATGCTTTAGAAAAACACCGAACCAAAAATTTCTAGAAGAAAAAACGAAAATGTTAAGGGAATCAGGGTAAAATCAGCCATATCTTCATTCACATAACCGTGCGGTGAATGAAACTAACTCCAATCGATTGGCCAAAAAAATGTATACAGGAACAAAAAAATTGGTCAAAAAAATTTATAAAGAAACACACCGAACAAATAGATTTCAGAATCCCACAAAAATACTGGGGAAATTAGGGTAAAATCAGCCATATCTTCATTCACAGACCCGTGCGGTTAGTGAAACCAACTCCAATAAATTTTTCAGGAAATTTTATATAGGACTAGCCTTATTTTGTTATTCTTGAGACACACCGAACTAAGCAATTTCTGAATAACACAAAAATATTAGCGGAATCGAGGTAAAATCGACCATATCTTCGTACACAGAGGTGTGGGGTGAACGAAAGCAATTTCAATCGATTTTCTAGCAAATTTTACAAGAGACTAGCCTTAATTTGTTGATCTTGACTAACTCCGACCAACAAAATTTAGGATAAACACAAAACTATAAGGAAATCAGGGTAAAATCAGCCATATCTACGTTCACAGAGCCGTGTGGTAAATGAACAAAGTTCAATCGATTCCCCAGAAAATGTTACAAAGAACTAGCATTAATTTTTTGATCTTGAGTCACACCGAGCAAAGAAAATTGTGAAAAACATGAAAATATTAGGGGAATCAGGGTGAAATCAGCCATATCTTCATTCACAGAGCCGTGCGGTGAACGAAACCTACTTCAATCGATTCTCCTAGAAATTTGACATAGGACTAGCATCATTTTGTAGATCTTGCATCACACCGACAAAAGAAATTTCTAAACAACAAGGAAATATTAGGGGAACCAGGGTACAATGAGCTCATTTGCTCCCCAAGCAGTTTCGTGAGGCCAATGAGACCACGTCCTTTTGATTGCTTGGAAATTTTTCTTCAAGTTACGGTAACATTTACAGAAATCGTTCCACTCCGAGCTGAGATATAGAATTCTTTCGCGTTTCGGGCACTTTTTCCCACTGTGCATTGTCTCGACAAATTATATATTTGTTTTAACTATATTTATGCTTTGAAATTGACAACTGGCTATCTTGAAGCATTTTTAGAGCAACCAAACTTATTGTTGACATGCATCGAATCGAATCGAATCAGAAGAAAATGCAGGTAAGTCGTGAGTACACAATAAAATTTGTTGAATCTATACATAATCCTTTTGAATTAACAACATATTTCTCTGCGTGTAGTAAAGTTAGAGGCTTCATTAAGATGATACAAAATGTGGTAAAGCCAGCCTATCAAGAAATTACGGGATCCCACTAGCTACTTACACAATCGGAATTTCCGAAATTTCCAGAAACTTCCTATGGCAATAGTGGAGTTGAATCACGGTGATAATGACGATCATGGTCGGATTCACCAGGTGCAGGAACAGCTGCTTGGTCTCGTAGGTTTCCAGACCGATGTCCTTTTGTCTGGAAAACAAATCAAAGGCTCAAAACCACAATCTTCAACGTCTCCGCAGATTTCACGGCTACTCACAAAGTATCCGATATGTGAAGATACTCGGTCCAATAAAGTGGGAATTTGTCGAATTGGTATGTGTAGACTAAAACTAGAATGGACATCGAGTAAACGATCACCGTCAACCAAAAGGCGTACATCATCTTTCGCCAGACTTTGAACGAGAACTGATAAGAATAACAAATCATTATTTTATATTTCAAGACACGACATTCAATTCACAACGTACTTGGAATGTTAGTACGAATATCAAAAACAACGCCATATAAACTATCCGGAATCCAGTCATTCTGTGTCCCGTCATACCGGACAGGAACAGAGTTATTGCCACCACCCAGATCCAAAACTTGATCAGGAACGAGTTGATCAGAGTGCCGGCCCGGTTTATGAAGGCGGAGGACTTCTTCTCCAGTGGTCGCCCGGAAGCGGAACCGGCCGTCGTAGCTGCACCGACCGTGACTTGCAGCGGTGCGGCCAAATCGGCGATGGTGGATGTTCGTCGTTCCATTTGCCGCTCCTGGATCATCTGACGCAACGAGACCCAGAACATGGTGGTAAAGACGGACTTGATTAGCAACGGCGAGCAAGGGTACTCCCGGTACTTGATGAACCCAATCTGGGCTAAATTGATGCCGGTTATCTGCAATGATAGGGATATAATATGACTGATGAGGACGATGCGCTTGGAGTGCTTACGTTAACGGTGGACGGTAGCTCGTCGTCGGTGAGTTTCATTCCGTAGAGGTACTGCGCCAGCAGCAGCAATTCCGCATAGATGACGAGGAATGGACTAGAATTAAGCATGTTTTTGCGCTGATTTGGCATGATCCAGATGAGGTTGGCCCAGATCAACAGTACAAATGTCAACCAACTGTGAAACATGATGCTCCAAGTCTGGAACGAGTTAAATTAAGGTATTAAGGTGAAGTCTGTTTTGACAAACTGACACATTATCCTACCATCATGATAACATTCGTAAAGATGTAGCTGTTTTTGTAGATGAAACTGGCCACATTGCCGGTGGCTAGCATGATCTGCTCGAAGAAGCTTGTCGTTTCTTCCTCGTCTGAAACGTATTTACGACCTAAAGGTTAGTTGCAATCGTTTTCAAGTTACGTGATGAATGCATTTTGGATATATACAAACGCATAAGTTTTTACAACATTCGCAGAGTTAAGTGCCAATCGGTGATGTGTAAGAGGCATTCAGAGATTTGAGTTTCAGGAGCGGGTGGTGGCGGTCACACGTGGTTGGAGTTAGGATCGGTTGCGAATATTTACACATTAAGGATGGAGCAAATGAAATCAGTATTGTTTGGTGGACCACAACCAAATGAAAAAAAAAAAAAGAAAGAAACTCAATAAATTATAATGATTATAAACACCGGTTGCAGTGTGTCGAAAAAAAACGAAAACCTAAAGAAAACCAAAACAGAAAACACCCCGACTTACCGATAGTTTGCATGGCTATACTATCGCTCGGGATCGCATTCTGGGCGTCGGACGTGGAAGCATCTCGTACCCTTCTCGTTCCACCGCGCATCAGCTAGAAATGCGGAAAAGATATTCGATTACAATTCGCAAATGCTGGCATCCACGACAGAGTCCGACAATCAATTGAAGACCTTTACCAACGAGACAGAGATTGGAGAAAATCGAATAGCACCTGTTGTCATTGGTAAAGGTTTTCATTCATAATCCGAGTGTACAGAGAGATTTATTTCACAGGAAACAATAAACAGTATACACATAAACTTACACGCTTGTATGGACAAAGAAAAACAGAGCCATATAGAGAGAGATTCGTTAAGAGTAAAAAGCACAAAAACAAGAAATAAAAGCATAAAAATACGTACAGGTGTCCTCTCGTCCGGAACATCGGACATGGCGGAAGACGATGACGGTATGGCAATCTGTAAGACGCGAGTCCTTGGTTTGGCTGGAGGCTGATGGTGATAATAGAATCGTCTCCCGGCGGCAGGATACACGTTCTAAGTCGCATAATTGATTTTTAAAGCGTGCATTTTTTCGTCGAACCATCATTCAGCAGAAGCGAGTTGCAGTAATTTATGTGATGATGTCGTGAAATGATGGCGGTGACGATTATGATGGAAATGAACGTTTCATGTAAGGTTATCGTGAATGAAATGGATTAAATTTGGACAAAGTGTTGCAAAAGCGTAAATTTGAAATAAAATCAAACATACCCACACGAAGTAGTAAGAGGTTATTGTTTTCATTTGAACAAAACACATAGAAATAAAAGAAAAGAAGAAAAACGAGAAGACGGTGTGAATTTGCTGAAAATTATTCAAAGCTTTCGATAGTTTTTTAATTTAGAAAAAATCATTTGTTTTTGATGCAGGACTGGGTTATGTTACAGGTGTGCTTTACGAAGGGGACTAGTAAATGTTAGTCTGCTACGCTACTAAGGATGTTACTCTCGATAGAACGAGAAGCAAGGCACAGATGTACGGCGACAATTAGCGCAACTATTTGCTTTAGAGCTACTTCACAAGTAAGCTGTTTACATCCTTGTAATTCTGCTACAAATGCTTATCTTTCGACAAATGCGTCAATTTCGTCTAGCAAACTTCCTCGGTGCTTAAAACCGAAGCACATAGTATATTACCGAGGTCCGATGCAGGTTTGCCACATGCACAAATTTATCTAGATTGAGACAGATTTTTTTCAAATAGTTTATACAGATTACAGGTTTTTGAGATAAACCAAGATTTTTAAGATTTTCGACAATTGCTTGTCCACTCAAAAACCTCAAATTTATAATGTGTACATTTGAAGATCCAAATTTTTGATCAATTCTTCTTTAGTTGTGCTATTTTAGGCCCATGAAGCAAAAGAAACCAATTGACACTGACGCCAACAATGAATAGGAAACTAGCGATTTAAAATTGGCTCACTGTTGCATAACTCCTTGGTTCCAAGTGCATTTTGCACCTCGCAATACATTTTTCCACTTTTCTGTACAAGAATCTTTGTTTTTGTTTTGATTCGTTTTGTTAATTTGACAGAATATATGAAAGGTTCTTCGCTGTTAGATTCATTTTTACGGGCGATTCGTTATAGTAAGCTTGGAACCGAGCTTAGGACCTATGTGCTGGTACTTCCTGAGCCAAAAACTATATCCATTTTGTTCTAGACAATCCAGCCCCTGCTAACACTACAGTGACAGCTGACAGTTTGAAAGTCAGTTTGTGTATGTGCCCCAAAATGATTTCTTCACAATATTTTTGAGATAATCTTCTATGAAAAGTTCTCAGACATTCCTTAAGATATTATTTTTGCCGTTTCTATAGCTATTCTTCAGGAATTTGTAGGCATTCCTCTGGGGATTCTTCCAGGAGTTTCTTCTGGCAACATTGTTGTGATGTTTTTATTTAAAGAATCCCTGAACTTGAAAATTAATGTGATTCTAAAGGAATCTCCGGAGGACACCTGCAAGAGCTACACAAAAACTATAAGATGATTCCAAAATTTATAAGATAAGGTAAAAAGTAATTTTTGGTGAAAATCCTGATTTGTAGGAGCAATCTAAGAAGAATTATTTGCATAAATTCCATAATCTCATTTATTTAATTCTGAATTTCAAAAAATCCGCAAGTGGCTTTGTAATTTTTTTTTTTGAGATGTCCGAAGGAATTTTAACATATAGTTCATCAAAAAAATAATTCAAAAATTTCTTCAAATTCCGATGTAGATGCATGCAATGTTGAAGGAACAATACGATCCAAGGAATTCCAGATGATACAAAGTATCTTGGAATTGAAGCCTTCAATAGATCCACATGCTGGTAGATGACCAGAAGGCTATCGTAGCACTCAATTATCATAAGGAATTTGGAACAGTTTTCGGAGCTCGTGTTGTTTTTTCGTTCCAATCCAACTGCGACAACAGTCAAACCAAACAGCGCATTTTCTGTCATTCTAATGGTACGATGCCCATTACAGGTATACCTCGATAGTACGTACATCAACATTGCTCACGTTAGATTTCGATCACGATGAAATTGCATCGATATACTAGAGTGAGGTTCTGATCTATCCTGACCGTAAGATAGCAGCTGAATCAATGGTTCTTCCTTTTGATTGAATTGAGACTACGTATACAAACAATCTGATATTTTATCTGGAACAGTGGATCCGTTATCGATACAGTCTAAGGAATCCAGATGATCTTTAGGTGATCTTGGAACCGAGGCCTTGAAGAGTTCGGCAGCTGGCAAACCGAGTATTGTGGCGTACTATTGTTGATTATGTCTTATCCTAAATGTGATGTTGAAAAAATGATTCTCCTTACAAATATTTGTTAGGATGATAACCTAAGACACGTGACGGATTCCGAGGTTTCTGATTTAGAGAAACATCTTCGAAAGAAGCCAGACGTATACATATGTAGGAGTAGCAGCAGGAGAAATGCTTTGATCCGGAACTCTCGATGATACCAGAAAGGAGGCTTTCTACTCGATGTACTGTGCTTCCTATACCGAGTTGATTAAACAGATCATTAAGTGCTTTGATCTGAGCGAATCCAATTCTGACTACTGCATGAAGCGTTGACGGCGAAATGCTGTACACTTTGAAGGAGTTCTGCTCGATTTTAAAGCTATATCAGATTTTCTTTGCAACCGATGAGCAACAGGCCATCAAAAATGAGTTTCGTGAGCTGAGGACGGCAATCATCTGCAAGGACATCGAGGTGGAAGATCCAGATGACTTGAAAACTTGTTGGAGAAAACTGCTGTGTTTCAAACGAGCAGATGGGAAGCAGGCTTTTCTCTTGCTAAGATAGTTCATTGTGAACTTTCCACTAATCCTTTGCATTACTTATTTTCTTTAGAAATGGTATTACGTAGGGACACCGATAAATACACTTGAAGCCCTATTGAAAAGACCCTTTTACATCGGCCTATCACAATAAATGTTTACTGATAAATATATATCTGTTTTATTTTCCATTCAACTTATTACCAGTTGTAAAAAAGAAGTACACAGTTGTAAAAAAGTAAAGAAGTACCTGCAAACTTTCCATTCTACTTTGACATCACAAAGTGAAGCTAAGATTTTTGCCAAGATTTTCTGCAGTTAAAAACAGATAAACAAGATTTTTTTTGGTTAAAATTAAAGATGGGAACGGAAAATAATGTAGCAACCCTGCTTACACCCACACTGTGAACAATGAGCTGGAGAAGTGGTGTCAGGTTGACGCATTGGACGTTTCAAATGCGTTTGACAAGGTGCCCTTACAAATAGGCCATTGAAAAATTGAACCGCCTGGGACTACTTTCTTGGATCACTCAGTGGCTGAAATCATATCTGTCTGCGCGCAAAGTGCACGATGCTAGGTTGAACGTATTTGATATTCCTTCGGGCGTCCCACAGGACAGTCATCTTGGTCCCTTATATTAAAGCTATTACCCATGATTAAGTCACTTGTGTATTGCGGTGCATTACAAGCTGATTTTGAACGTGTTTCAACTTGGTGCGAAATAGACGGAATGCAGATGAATGAGGCAAATGTAAATGTAAATGTTCACTCGATGTCAGACTACTGTATCTTTTGACTACGGGCTGAACGTCATACTTGAAAGTAAACTACGCTTCAACGAACACATCTCAGTGACAACTGCGAAAGCCAATGCGACGCTAGGTTTCCTACGCCGAAACACAGCCCATTTAATGACGTACATGCACTGAAGGGCCTGTTCTGCGCTTTACAGGGTGCGGCAGAAAATAATGCGAAAATGTTCAAACTTGAATATTGGGTTAATTCGAGTAGCTAGTGACTAATTTCTGTCAAAAGTGTATTTGTTTATGTTTACTTTCAAGTGCTGCATCCAAACATTCTATTTGTTTTATTGCAAATTCGTCAAAACGTTCGCGAAACAAGTGATCACCAGTTTTTTGCTCGCCCAGAAGAAGCCGAAAGAGATTGCCAAGGTGGTAGGTGGTAGGGTGCCATTTGGCAACAGTTTACCGCATAAAAAAAGTCCCTGCAGGATGGTCCTAAGCAGCGGAAGCCGGGAAGCGGACGTCCGCGCTTTGCACGCTCGCCGAACGTGATCAAATCAGTCCGTGCAAAAATTGCTCGCAACCCGGTGCGTTCCATAAGAAAACTTGCAAAGGAAGCCAATATTTCGGAGAAATCCATGCGGAGACTCATCAAAGATGACCTGCATGCATCTTCCAGAGCCAGAGCGAAACGCCACTTGATTACGGACCGAGTCAAAGAACTACAAGTGACTCGTTCCAAGAGATTGCTTTCCTTGTTGAAGAAGGAAAAAATGATAATCCTGTTCTCCAACGAAAAGCTTTTCAGCATCGATGCTGTGGCCAACAGTCGCACGTACCGGTTCATTTTACCGCCGAAAATGGAGAACGTTCCGGAAGAAGTGAAATTCAAATTTCAAACCATCCATCCGGCTAGTGTCATGATGTTTGGCTTAGTGGCGTCCAACGGTTTGAAAATGCCGCCTGTTTTCATTGATGTTGGAGTTAAAATCAATACCGAAGTGTATATCGGTATTTTCAAGGACCAAGTGCTTCCCTGGGTGAAGGCCAACTTCTCCGAGGACAAAAACGTTGTCCTACAGCAGAACGGAGCGCCGTGTCACACGTCCAATCGAACCCAACAATGGTTGAACGATAACATGAAGTTTTGGCCTCAGGATTTGTGGCCCCCTAGCAGTCCAGATATGAATCCGTTGGATTATTCGATTTGGGCATTTGTTGAAGCACGAGCCTGCAAAACATCACACCCTAGTGTGAAAACCCTGAAGTCAACCATAACACGCACATGGCAGTCAATGTCGGAGGACTACTTCGGAAAGGCATGCTCTGGCTTCCGGCGTCGGCTCGAGGATGTTTTTTAATAAAAATGGAGGACACATTGAATAAATTTGCTTAAAAGGACTTTATAAAGATAACCGCACTCGAAAATGTTGATATTATTGCTTGAATTAGTTGAAAATGGGATTTGAAAGGAATAGAACAAATTTTCGCATTATTTTCTGCAGCACCCTGTAGACGTATCGAAACGAGATTTTCACCCCATTGAGTTCAGTGTCGAGCAATTGTTCGGTAAGTTGTCGGTGGTTTGGACACTGTATGCCAGGAAATCGTTTACAACACTTTAAAGGCATTTTAAAAGTACTTTATGTCACAAATGTTTACCAACTGATCCTCTTTGTAATATGACAACGCATTTATATACTCAAACGATGGTACCATCACACTTTACTAGTAGCCCCAATAGCATCCAAACTATTGGTATGAAGAGGTTCGAATAGACTCTTAAGCGTTATTCAAATCACATTGAAAAAAAAAATGGAAAAAAAAACCCAATGGAAAATCATTTTGAACAGCAACCATACCCTTAGTATAAATCGGTTCATAGCTGCTATTGAGCTATTACATATTGTACAAGGCGTCGCTTTAATTCAGAGTATCCTTTGCAAAAACGATTCATGCTGCCAACCCAAACCTTTGATTTTACATCCCAATAATTTTTCTTGGAAGTGCAGGTTATATCTCGGCTTCTAGATCGAGTAACACGTCAACACCTTAGTTTTAGATCATCGCATTATACATTCAGGATAAACGATAGTCTCAGCATCATCGGTTGGTTGTCTGTGTAATTGTATCTGATCTGGCTATAGGTAAGTAGCAACCTCGGACGGTCAATCATGCTCATGCAAATTGACTCATTTTCAATTTCAAACTGCAATATGTATATAATTTTTCTTTTAAAATTCTCACAAGTTGGTTTGTAATTATGATGTACGCACACGAAGCATTTATTTTGTTGACTTTTCTACTTTAATTCGACAGCAAAACTAAAAGTACTAAAATATAGAAGCACTGATGGAAAAAACAACATAATCTCTTTCTACCGCAACACTTTCTTTCTGTTTCGAACAAATAAAAAAAAATGCAACATTGTGCCTTGCGCCAGCGAATCGGTGCATACAATCACTTAACGACGAATCTTCGTGTCATGCCAATCAAACAAACTGACAGCGTCAAAATTGCATCCCTACCTTGTTTGCGTTGTTGGTGTTTAGTTATACAGCTGCACTGCCACTCGAACTTGAACCATTCCGAGTCAAGTGGATGGAAAGAGCAAACTCTCAATGACATTTTGGATTGCAACCTAACCATTATCCTCGGCATGCTTTCTCCTCTAAAGGTTGCGGGGTGAATTCAAAACAAACTACAAAAAGGACAATCCGTGCGACACTCGAAAAAAAAAACACTACTACTCTTTGTTACTAACTATATTCAGAAAAGCGAAGGAATATTGTGAAAAGCCAAACCGAAGAAAGAAGGGAAAACCAATCTAATAGAAGGCGAAACTGAAATGATTCGCAAATATGAAGGATACACTGGACAGGGAGTAAAACCAGGAAACGGAAGCTTACTTTCACTTTCCGTGCAGCTCCCCGCCACCGGTCGCTGGTCAGCGTCTTGCGGAGTATGTTCTTTCTGTTCATGCGAAACGAGATCTGACGTTGGAGGCGGACTCCACTTTCGAGCTGGTAGAAAAGCTCCTGCCGCTTGATTTCCTTTTCCGTCATCTTGGTCCCGGAGCAAACAAGCAATTAGCGCAACGGCACCGGCAACAGCAGTTTTTAGCATACGAGGGGGGTGTGATTGCATGTGATGTGGTTATGGGAGCCAATTTTCGGGATGGTGTTTTTTTTCATAGGGTGAATGGGGTTTTGCAGTTTGGCAGCCACGTGGGATTTTGATTAGTTTTGAAGAGAAAAAGCGCATTTTTTCGATATAAAAAGAAAGTATTAGTTTTGAAACGTTAGCAGCCGGTTGTTAACAACGCATTCACTCTAGTAGGGTGATTAGTAACAATACTAAGGTTAGAACAGAATATCTAAGGGGACTACTGCGTTAGGAAACTATTCCGTTTACCGAGGGTTAGTGCCATCTTGGTTAGCTGTGTCAAATTAGAGGAATATTATTTTGTCTTTTCGAGTAATACTCACTCTTGGTCTCATAAGTAGCGATGAGGTGATTGATATACAATAGTAACACAGCACCAAAACAACCGGATTGAGGTAGTAATCGGAGCCTAGATCGCTGTTGAAGTACACGAAACGAATGTCGGTTAAATTGTCACAGCTGGAGGACACGATTGGCGTCAGTGCGAAAATACGAGCGATCGTTTCGTTCGCCGGTAGCAGTTCCTGGGGCCACGGATTCTGGTACGCCAGGAAACCAGTGACGTGCAGAATTAAAAACACTAATGTTATCCTTAAAACTATGCCGAATGCTCTGCAGAAATAAGATTTCATTAAAATAAATCAATTCGATAAAGAATTCCATCGCCATACCTATCCAATTCCTTATAACAAGCCCACCAGGTGGCGGATCCTAAAAATATTACAAAATAGATTCCACTGGGCACGGAGGGTTGAAGGACGGCCGCAAACAAAGCATTCCCACGCTAAGCAGCACGCCTAGCTTGGTGAGGAATGCAAGCTTCTCCTGCTGACTGGATTGGGGTCCCCTCAGTAGTGACAGAACCTCCGGCGCTTCCAGAGAACTCGGAGTGGTAGGATCCTGCTCAGATCCGATGTTTCCATTGACTAACTTTTTCAATATCACATATACTATCACCGCCGTGAGACTCGCGACGATCTCCGGCGCTATCCAGTAGACTACAACCGCTGCCTCAAGGCCTTGGAAATTCACCAGCCCAATGTGACGCAGTAGAACCTCCAGGAATTGGCACGGCTCGATCAGTTGATCACCGAGTGTGATCAACACTATCTGGAAGGTGATCTGTCCCACTAACAGCAATATGCTGAGTGTTATGTAAGTCTTAAAATAGATTCCCGTGGAACCTGTGAATGTTAGGAAAAGGTTAAAACATCTGCAAAATAAATGGCAAACCCTCTGATCGCTTACCTTTTATGCTCCTTGGCGTTGCTACTGGCACAAATGGTAGACCGAATAGGAAGAGCAGATACGGCAGCGACTAATACGACCGGTTCTCATCAGGCAACCTGGAATAATAATTTGAACAATATTTCAAAAATCGGTGATTGCAGTAAATCGGGAGCTTGCTTTGTAAAATTTGCATAGGAAACGCATGATCCAGCAGCGCGATTTATCAATTTTCATTAATTCTCCTTTACTATTTCATCAAGTGCACGTGCCATACCGAGTCGAGTCAATTGAGATTTGTTCGCTAAAGCGCCACCTCCACGGACAGCGTTTACGTAACGGACAACCGGCACACGGACGGAAAACGTGCTGATTGATTATCGATAACACCAACTTGCCAACCTGAGCTTGGTCTTACTATGAGTCAGGTGGTGGTTGAAAACTTTAGTGGATGCCACGATACATTTCATTCATAAAAATCACGGAAGGAAAGCAAAGCCCAAAGCAGTCGAAAGGTGAGGAGGTCAGCATAACGGAGCGGAAGTTGATGAGACGTGAATGGCTCTTCTGTCCGGCTGTTTCTTCTGTCGGCCAAAGAGGTGTTAGTTCCGACATTGATACCACACGAAAGTTATGGTTTAGCGGATTGAACGAAAGATGTGCCATTGGAAACAGGACACCAGAACAGGTGAACACATCTAGCAAATGTTGAGCATGTTCTTTGGATGATTATAAAAAAAGGAATCGTGGTGACCCGAGTGCAATGATTGAGCCCGAGAATAACAATATTTTTTCCGTAGATTTAAATTTTGTGACAAATACTTATCCAGGGTGGCCACACAATCTTAATATAAAAATTCCCGCATTTTTCAGGAATTTTTCACGCATTTTCGCCTTATTTTCCCGACTTGGTAAATAGGCTAAGGGGACCCTCCCCTGGATTCGGGCAAAAATAAGCCGAACTTCCGATTTTGACGATTAATTTCGATTTTTATTCAAAATTTCAAGGAGATAAAAATATTGTGAAAACTCAAAATGACGGCTACAAAACGGCGATTTTTCGAAACCATGTTTTTCAATCTAACTTCAAGCCCCGGGCTTGAACTATTAATCCGATTCTCACTATCAAATAACTGTTTGAAAGGTTATAATTTTTTTTTTTTTTTTTTGATTTTATTATAGACCTTTTAATAATTATTCGAGTCTTTTAAACTGGTAATTACAATAAATTTTCACTTTAATATAATGCGCTTTATTCTTGTTTGTTTTCCTTTAGTTGATTTTGGCTACCATCGGGGTCATCTTTGTCTTCTCGTTGATTGTAAGAGTTTTCCTGCAGACGTCTTCAGCAATCCTTCCGGCGGCAGGGATACTTCCTGGTCTTCAGCGGTCTTCTTCATTATACTTGTTGGATGGTGGCAACGGATCGGCAGTTTTGAATGCCTGTTTACAAACCTCCATAGCAGCTTCATTATTTTCAGCGCCAGCAGTATTAGCACAGTACCATTATTGCGAGGAGCCTCCACTGTGCTGGCTGTGGAATTCCGTGTGAATTTCTGATTCTCTATTAGCGTAACCTGGTTGGTCACCAATCTGCTTGACATCCTGGTCTTTGGAATCAGAATTTCCCATTTTGTGTTACTTGGAACTGGTGGTTATTCTTGTATGGGCAGTTTACAACTGAAGAATTAGCCTGTGGATTCTCAATTTTATACTTAATGGTTGGTAGTCCAGTTTTTTCATATAGCGTCAATCAGCCCAATTTCTGAAGAATTGTAGCACTTTTTCTGCTTGGGAACCATCGTCAGCTAAAGCCTTCATGCTGGGTCCAAGTCCATTTTTTTCCCTTGCGTCATTGTAGCTCAGGGCAATTGACTATGATGTGTTTTACTGTTAGTGCTTGGTTGCATTTTGTGCACTTTGGTGGGTCAGCTTTATCAAGTAGGTATGAATGTGTCAGCTGAGTGTGGCCTCATCCGTAGTCTGGTGAGAAGGACGTCCTCTCTGCGATTTCCTGTACGCGCTTCTCTGAAGGGAGCGACTGTATTTTTGATTTCTCTCAGTTTGTTGTTGTAGGATACGTTCCCACTTTATTATTCCATTGGTGAATCATTCTGGCTTTTATAATGGTTTTTATTTCGCGGTGATCAACTACTTTCGCATGATTGTGTTTATTTCGAGGGCTCACGCTTTGCCTCCTTGTCAGCTTTTTCGTTTCCTGGGATTCCAATATGGCTGGGAACCCACAGAAAAGTCACTGTTGTACCATTTTTGGCTATTTCTGTTATACAGGTCTATTATTTCGTCCTTCAGGTTTGTTTTGATCTTCTTTTTTCTAGAGATGAGATCACACTTAGGGAGTCAGTGCAGATAACATAAGCACCTACTCTGTCTTGATTTACAATCCACTTGAGCGCCTCGATAATAGCAAGGCTTTCAACACAATAAATGCTAAGTTGGCTGTGGGTACGTTTACGTATTATCTCTTCTTCTATGATGACACTAAAACCCGTTTTGGTTTCATTTTTGATCCGTCCGTGTAAATTGATCTACAGGTCCTATATTTAGTATGGATTCGCTGAGCAAAGAGCTTTCTTAGTTCAATTTGGCTTTTTCCGTTTCTACTAGCAGATAGGATAGTTTTATCGATCAATATATTTTTCCTTACCCATGGTGGGGTTTTGATGTAGTTAGGACTTTACTAGAGGGAGCAATGTACCCAGGCTTTCCAGGATATTTCTGTTTACTTCAATGTTGATTGGTTCTGTTATTTGGTATTGGTTCCATAGTTCTCCTGAGCTATCGCTGTTGTGATCATCTGTTTCCGTGGTTTCTTGATTGAGGTTGTTACTTCTGGAATTTGGTTGCATAAATTAATAGCCTTTGATTAAGCAGACCTTTAGGCTAGGAATATCTCGATTCAACTTTGTAGGCTTTTCTACAGGACTGGTCCTAAAAGCCCCAGTGATTATACGAAGTCCTTGATTGTGAATGCTTTCCAGCAGCTTTATCGTCGAGTCACTAGCTGATGAGATGATTGGCGTGGCATATAGCATTTTCTCCAGTACAGTTGATTTATAAATTTTTGTTATGGTTTGTTGATCTTCACCCCACGATCTATGGGCAACGCATCTTAGAAACTGATCCTTTGATTGCATGCTGCTTTGATTCTCGATATGAGTTTTAGTAGCAAGATGTTGATCAAGCGTTATTCCGAGGCATTTATGGGCACTTTTATTCGGTATTACATCATTATTTAGCTTCAAATTTATATATGTTTGCTTTCTAGATCTCGGATTTTGAAGATAACAGTTGCACACTTTTCAGTTGAGATTTGGAATCCAGTAAGTTTTTGCCATGTTTCTATTGCTTTTAGGGTCGCTTGGAGTCTTTTGGCAAGTTTTTATGGTTGCCATCACTGGATATTAAGGCTACATCATCAGCAAAGAGTAAGACTTTGATACCAGGCGGAAGATTAGAACATATCAGTGTCGATTGTTATCAAAAACAGAGTAACGCTTATCACTGAGCCTTGGCACAACCCATTTTCCATGAGTGTTTCTGAAGAGATTGCCCCGTTCGCCTTCACTCTAAAGGTTCTTTTTCCTCAGCATCTGTTGAATATATTTTGTAAGGTTTCTCCAATATTCCACTGGCTCATTCTGTTTAAAATCAACCTGCGCCAAGTAGTGTCGTAGGCCTTTTAATGTCCAGGAAACCGCTTGTGTTAGCCACTTTTTATGCATTGCTTCTCTCACTGTGTTTTCAAAATGCCCCAGGTAGTCGGTTGTTGATTTGCCTTTTCGAAAGGCATACTGGTGATCATTGATGAGTTTTCTTCCTCGATGATGTACATTAATCCGGTTGTTGACCATTCTCTCCAGGATCTTACCCAGGCAGCTGTTTAGGTATAGGGTCTATAATTTCCGGGGCAGTTTCTATCTCCTTTTCCTTGAAGATAGGCATCTACAATGGATTTTTGTCCAGCTTTCTGGGTAGATGGAGTCCTTCCACAGTTTATTGTATTGAATCCAAGAGATTCCTGTATTCGATTGGCAGGTTGGTGATCATTGCATAATGAATGTTATCTGACCAGGGGATGATCCCTTCAGTCCTTCCATTGCTTCGTCAAGCTCGTTTTTTGTAAATGGTTTATTATACTCTGCTTCCTCCTCATTAACAATTTTGAGGGGGGCTTCTTCTATCCTGGTTTTATGTGACATGAAGTCCTAGTGTAACTTTTATCACTAGATATTGTTCCAAAATGCTCAGCTAGGCTGTCGGCTATTTCCTTGTTTGTGTTTATGCGTTGGCCCCTTATATATTATTCTCTGATGGATGAGGGCTTGTTTTTTCCCTTGAATTTTTCTAAAGTTGTTCCACATTTCTTTAGCCGGAGTACGCACATTAAATTTTTTGACGAATTCTTTCCAGGAGGAGTTTTTTGCTTCATTGATAATTTTTTGCGCTTTATTGTTGGTGTCTTGGTATTCATTTGCTAATTGAGAGTTGAGTTCATTATTTTTGTTATTTTTCCACTTACGGAGAGCTTTTCTTCTATCTTTGATAACGGAAGGCAACTTCATCATTCCACCATGGTACACATTTCCAGCAATGATTCCTTTGGTTTTGGTATGGACTGCTCTGCAGCTAATATTATTTTATGAGTAATCTCCTCAATTTGTTCAATTATGTCATCCCTCTTCGCTATTTCAATTATGTTTTGGTATTTTTCCCAATCTGCTTCTTCGATTCTTCCATCTTGGGCTACCTTCATTTTGTTGAGACGTTGACATCATCGATATGATTAACGGGAAATGGTCACTCCCGTGCGAGTCCTCTGAGACAGATAAATCCAGAATACCTGCGAGCTGGTGGTGCAGCAACTGATGTCAATACAGATCCAGTTCCCGTTGCACTATTTATATAGGTTCTTTCCCATTATTGAGTACCACCAAACTTCCTTCACTTAGTAACTGATTCAATTATTTTCCTCTGTATTAGCCTCATCAGACCCCCAGAGTGGATGATGAGCGTTGAAGTCCCCTACAAAAGCATGAAGGGTTCAGGGATTTGCGCATTTAGCTCCAGCGATTTCTTCTTCTTTTCTTGATCTGCGATCCTGGGGGAAGTATACATTCAATATGTTAGCATTTAATGGTGCTCCTACGCTTACTGCAATTGCTTCTAAGTCGGTATTTATGTCTATAATGTTGCTGTCAATATCACTTTTAATTGCGGTCATTACACCGCCTGCTGCTCTTGATCCATTTGTTCTCGGGCGATGTGATATATTGTAAATCCCTCTGATGCTCGATTGATTGTCATTCTGGCACATGGTTTCTTGAAGACATACTGCTATGGGGTTGCTTAAACTCAGGAGTAGATTTGAAATCGGTTCTTCTCTTCCTTAGGGCCTCTTACATTCCATGATACTATATGGTTATCCATTGCGGGTGTTAGTTTGTTGTGTCTGTTTTTAAAGAGGGTAGCTTCATGGTACCATTTCATCATCCGAATCTTCTTGCTCCGAGTGTATATATTCCACGTCCTCGCTTATAGGGGTCATTTTATTTTCCTTTTTTCTTGGGGGATGCTGGGGCAGCCTCATGAGTTCTGGAGTGTTTAACTGCCGACTTTGCACTATTGGTATACAGGTTTAGCGTTGCTTGGATTTTGGCGTACTTCTTTGGAGAGTTTCCAATTCCTTCTCAGCCGTTTTCCTTCTTTGTTTTTCATCGTGGTAAGCCTGATTAAGCTGGTTACATTTACCTTTCAATTCCTCATATTGACTTTCAATGTAGTGCATCTTTTCTCGTTTTCATGTAAGGTTTTATTGAACTCTTCTCTGAATATTTTGAGTTTTTCTTCTAACTGGTTCTCCATTTGCGTTTTCAGCATTTGAGCGTAGGTCTTCTTTCCTCATCGAGTTGTTTGATTCTTTCTTCGACAAGTTTATTTGTCCCAGCTCCTGTGGCACTCGCGTAGGAAACCATATTATTTCCTTCTACAACTTTTCTAGCTTCCCAAAAGTGAGATTTTTGGTCAACTTTAACCTTTGTTTACAGCCTTCTCTTTTATTAGTACTGGCACCGAAAGGTTATAATTTCTTGTACGGCTTGAACTAAAATTGGCATTAATTATTAACTATTTATAATTTTGAACACGGTTGAAATGAAAAAAAGGCAATGAGTTTAAGTTTAAATTGTTTGAAATTTAGTTCAAGTCGTAGAAAATTTCATTATCTTTCAGAAATAATAACTAGATTTGATTTATTGTCCTCTACAAGAGGCTGCAGGCTTGTAGTTGTTGCCCCATGTTTTGCGCGCAGAGGCTTACGGAAATCGCCATTTTGTAGCCGCCATTTTGAATTTTCACAATTTTTTTATCTCTTTGAAATTTTGAATAATAATCAAATTGATGCGTCAAAACCGAAAGTCGCACGCCTTTTTAATCTCCCACAAAAAATACAAACTTTGCCTTATTTTTGCCCAAATCCAGGGGAGAGTCTACTTAATATAAATTTGATTCAAGGATATTTTTTGAGGAAAATATTCACTCTTAAATTCTAGCTTGTTTCATTCATGCAAAATGACGGATAGCAGGATTCTGTGTATAGCGAAACCTGCTTTGGTCTTGGTCTTTTGCAAACAAGAACAAAGATCGCTCTATGAAAGTCATTGATCTCTCAAGTTTTCAGAAGCATAAACTGGCAAATTTTCATACGATATTCATATGAATTTATCTCGATTTGTTCGCTCAGTGTAGACACTTTCATTAAACATCCTAGCATTTGCGACAGGATGAGCACCTTTTTAACAAATATTATTAAGTTTGGCAGCTCCTTCTTATAATGATCAATAAGTGCTAGACACAATTTGTCCAAGCAGTGCTCTTTTCTCTGGATTCCGGCAAGAAACGTCTTTGAAGACGGCATTGAGCACAGCTGTAGAAATTTTTCTATCACTTTGTGAGCAGCTGCAGGGCTGCAGATAGTCTTTAACTACTAACGTTTCCAGACAGATCTACAGTCTTTGCGGATGTCAAAACGTCTTGGACGGAAATTTTTGCAAATTATCTGGTTTTCTTGATTGTCGATTTAGAGGCCCAACCGATTTCTACATTAAAGGCTGGCAAAAGATTGCTCTCCGTCAATTCTATTTCAATGAACGATTTTGCTGTGACTATCAGACTCAACCATTTTCTCCATAGCACTAAGTAGTCCCGTCAAATCGTTCAAAAGAAACGGAGCTATTGTAGATAAGGTCTGTTATTCCCTGAGAAACAACTCCACCATTGCTGCAGACTTGATGACAAAATTCAGCTTTGGTACCAGTATCTTGTCGTCTACCGCATTAGCCACAACAACGAACATCGGAATACCGACGAAAAGCTCAGTTTGAAATTCGGTTGACTTTAAGGTGACAGACACAATAAGTTTCTGTCCATTGCAGTGTCAAATATTTGTCTATTATATAAATGCACTGAGACTTTATGGTGTTTTAAAAATGACAACAGTGTTACCACCTCAAGTTGGTGGAACTTGTGTCTTCGCCGTCCTTGAAGGAATTGTGAAAGACGTGTCAGCTGCAGCTACAGATGTTGAGAACTGCAAAGCCAGGGCTAGCTCGAAGATCCCTGATTTTCCAGTCAATTCTTTGAATGCCTTCCAGTTGACAGACGGTTGTACATGGAGCACTGGGCTATCTTCTTCAGCAATGCTGAATTTGCAGAAAAACACTGTTTCATTCCGTTAATGGCATTGTAAGAACGAGTAGCTGACAAAAACGCCACTCAAATAATCAATTTAAAAAAGATGTGGGCATGTTCCTGCCAAACGCCAAAAATTCCCGATGATTTTGGAAATTTCCGACTTTTTCCCGCATATTTCCCGATGATTTTGGATTCCCGCATTTTTTCCGCATTTCCCGATTTTCCCAAGTCTGTGGCATATCCACTTGCTGGAAATGATGGGAAATGACATTTTCTTATCCGAAATTTGATCAGATCCATTAGAAATTCTACACCTAACCCGTATTAAAAATTTCTCTGAAAAACACGGTAAAAATGACGTATCCTGTGAATACTACCTGAAAACGTTACATATTGTGTCCTAGTAGAAGTAAACCAAGCATGAGAATCACAAGAACCCGACATGAATCTTAGCTAATCGTCATTATCCTTTATGATTATCATTTCAAAATTATGTCATACACGGTGAAAAAATAATCCCGGTTGAAACAACAAACTTGTTTGTTGATATCCAAAAAAATACCAAAACACTGTTTGCGTTGACTCAGGTAAACAAATTAAAATTTAAGATTGATTCAACCAAAGCGGCGGTTAAATCAAACTGATATATTGCTTGGAGAAAAAACAACTAAAAGTTAAGTTTGAAACAAACTATTTTTTTGATTTATTTAATTTTCCGCCCGGTTCCACTGTATGCGTAAGATTTCATCGCAGGTGAAAATTTAATATTTTACTTAAAATAACCTGAAAATAGTATAAAGGCTCGCATTAACATTTGTAGATTTCTGTCAGATTGAGAAAGGTCTATAAATTAAGTAAGTGCTCGCTTTTCTAATGTTTGTTAGCATTTTAATCAAATAAATTATAATTGTAATACGGAGCTGTATGTTATTTCAACCGTTTTCGTTCGTTTGTTTCAAACAGCAATTCAGTTTAAATTATACTCACATTTGTTTGAGACAAACCATAAGCGTTGGTAGAAACAACTAACAAATCTGTTCTTTTTCGAAGCTGTCATAATATGATATGATGTTCCGCGACAAATTCTATGTTGTTGCGGGTAAGTTTGCCAAAAAAGGACCCGGTTCTTTGGCAACCGTGTTTTCTAAAGAACATGCAGACAAACTGATGTCGCATGTCCAAGAGCTTGAAGTGACCTGTTACGGAAAAACAGTTCGAGAAGTTCGCAACTTGGCTTTTCAGATGGTTCTTAAAGGAATAAATAAAGGCAATTCCTTTAAGAACGATCTGAAAAAGCCAAGTTCCATTTTAAAATTATAGCTCGTTTCCGTTAGTTTTGGTGAGATTTGATAGTCGTTAGGTTGTTTTTTAGTTTGATGAAACCTAGCTAGACGGCACTTATGTTCCAACGGTTAGCTTTTAAAAATTTACACCGTAAATTTTGAAAAAATGTTCGAGCCTGCATGTCTGTTCTCTATGATACAACCTTGATATTAAAGACTGTACTCGAAAAAAAAGAGACACACATAAATGCTCGCCAAGAATTTATTTTTGTCGGATTTTCTTCAAACGTTCAGGAAATAAACTACAACCTTATGGTCAGGTTTCATTGCTTCATGTCCGCCTTTTGCCTTTGACACCACTCATAAGGTTTTGGGCAACAGTGTGGCTGACTTCTTTTGATGCTTTTCTCAAAACTCAAAACTTCTCAATCGGCGAAAGTTCCGATGAGTTCGGTCTGTTGAAGTCTTTTAGTACAAATCTCTGTGCCAGTCTAACGACGGTTTCGCCTCCGTGCGACCGCAGAATGGGTACCATGCGCTTCTGGAGGCACTCGTCTCGATAAATATTCCCATTCATGGTACCTGTTGTGATGTATGGCCTGTCGAACCAAGAAGTTGTTGGCTAATTTGTGCACCTTCTTCTCCTTTTCCTCCTCAGAACCGGTCAACCGTGATGTGGCTTTGATGACCTTGATTTAAGTCTCGTGGTCCATCACGACGCCCCTCGCTTGCGTCAGCCACGCTCGGTACAACTTCCGGGTGCAGTGTTTTGTTTGTCGTTCCAGTTTGGTGCCTTACTGTCCTTGCAGTCGAAGGCAAGTTAATTCTTCTTATTTATTAAAAAAAATGTTACGAGCGTATTTGTAGAACGATTGTAATTGGAAAACTATTGTGGTTAAATGGGCATTGCTGCTTCTGATGTTGCGCACCGTTCAGTTTCATTTACTTGCTTTTCCGGAGTGGACGGTTTACGGAATTGTTGGATTCATTCAGCAATTGGAAGAACGAACAACTTGGAAACCGCTCGTCTGTAGATGTCGGAAGCAGGAAAAATTTTGACGATCTTTCCCATTTTCCAGCACTTCGATGGGATATCCTTCTGCTCAAGTAGTACGATCATCCAAGGCAAATGTTTGACTGTCGTTAGCGGTTTTCTCCATCGGTTGCAGATTCATCAAGTAGTCGCGGCTCCATTGTCTCCAGAACTGTTCACGGAGGCACTGCAGATATTGCCACTTAGACAAACGATTGGTTGAAAATTCATTGTAGCTGGGCTCTGGTGTGGCTATCAGCGGTCAACCAATCAGAAAATGGCCTTGTGCAATATTTCACCGTCTGGATCCGATGTTGAGCAGAGGGGCCGAGAATTCATTATAGCCTCGACTTGGCTAAGTACCTTTGCATACTCTTCAAATGTCAAGTTGGAGGTTTCCAGGGTCCTCTTCAGGTGATATTTTACTGTCTGCGCAGTCACTCTCCCAGAAGCCGCCAAAGTTAGGAGCTTCCGGTGGGATGAAAGTCCAGGAGATTTCTTTCGGCTGGCAAGAGGATACTTTCTCGTTGACGGCATCGCCATTTTTGGAAAAGGAGATACAGCTCATGTAATTCAGACTTGCCCCCTTGAAGTTGGAGCCATTGTCTGAATGAAGCTCTCGGGGAAGACTCCGTCGGCTGACGAAACGAAGAAGTACGGCCAGGAATGCAGCAGTTCAAGTATTGGAAACCAATTCCCAAAAAACCGCTGCAGATGAACACCGCGATGTGGGCCTAAACAATCTATGGTTTATGACGACCTTCCTTGACAAATACCGGTCCGTCGTAGTCGACGCCAGTTTTCAGAAAAAGTTCGGTTGGTGTTACTCAACAGGCTAGTAGATTTCTAATCAGTTGGCTAGATGTTTTGGAGTTTGACCGAAAACACGTAACGCAGCTTTTGGTAATCTTTCTGATGGACGACCTTCTATTCAATGTCTAAAAATGCGATCAAAGCATGGCAAATAGGGCAGATTTTCCAATCTTCATGTTCTCTTGGTTATAAGGGTGGATGTTTCGGAAGGAGGTACGGATGCTGAGTGCCAAAGGGTAGCCGAGAATTATGAAGCCTTCCTCCAACTCGTAAGACTCCATTCTTGTAGATGCGATTCAGAGCAGCTATCTTCTTGGTTCGTTAGATGCCACGCGATGAATCTCGTCATCTAGAGCTCGCAATTGAATAACACCGTTCAAGTAGTTGTTGAATTTGGGTTTGGCTTGCTACAGCTTCCTCTACGGTGTTCGCGCCGAAGATGACATCATCGACATTACAATCCTGGCGGACGATTCGGACGGCTAGCGGGAAGGGCTCGCCTTCGTCATCACAAAGTGGCATCAGACATCTGGTTGCCAAGAATGGTGCTGTAGCTGTCCCATAAATCACGGTTGTGAGTTCCAGGACGCGGAGAGGTTCTTGCGAGCTTGACCTCCAGAAAATGTGTTGGAATCGTGCATGTATTAGTGCCATGCGTATCTGCCGATACATTTTTGATACGTCAACCGTGCAGACGATTTGATTCTTTCGAAAACGTAACAAAATGCTGAAAATGTCGCTCTGCAGTGTGGCTCCAACTAGCAAGAAATCATTTAGTGATTTCTCGTACGGGGCAGTCTTAGCGGAGACGTCAAAAATCACTCGAATTTCTGTTGTTGAGCTTGATGAACGTAGGATAGCTTGATGCGGAAGATAGCACACTTGTTGATTGGGAACATAATCGGATTCGCTTATCTCTCGACAATGTCCAAGTTCTTCATACTCATCGATGAATTGATAATATTTTTGTTTCAGCTCCGGGTTCTTGTTAAACCTTTGTTCTAATGAGAGAAACCAATGCATAGCAAGATTTCGATTCTCTCCTAGCTTTTGCACCGTTTCACGGAATGGCGAACTCATCTCGAAAATGGGTAGATTGGAACAACGTTATTTCTTCCAGCTCCCAGAACTGACGAAGAACTTCAAAAGTAGTATCCGTAATGGCAGCTAAGCACTTCTGGGGGTTTGATTAGTGGTGAAATGCTGTTTTACTGCAATGATAATGGTTCATCAATGCAATTTTGCAATCGAAAATGTTTCTTACAGGCTACAAGCATTTAAATAGCATTTGAAATCCAACTTTACAACGGAAGGCATTCAAGATGCTGACATAATGCTTGTAGCATCTGAAATGCATATTTAGGGTTAAATTACGGTACATGCTAAGGCTTATTGGTTACCTGGGTAGCGTAATGACACGAAGCAAGGTCGAGTCAGGAATCAGCGCTAACAGGTATTTTTTCAAGCATTGATTGGCGTGAATATCTGAATTCATTGCTCCAGTTACGATGAACGGCTTTGTAAATTGACCGTCTTTTACGTCTTCAGCTTGAATCTCTCTTGGGCTCGTTGAACGTTGTACTTCGAGGTGTTCAGCTTTTTAGAAAAGCTCGTCCGGTTCGTGGGAGGC
The DNA here is from genome assembly GCA_034211315.2 of Aedes japonicus. NCBI lineage: Eukaryota > Metazoa > Arthropoda > Insecta > Diptera > Culicidae > Aedes > Aedes japonicus. The sequence continues at coordinate 53,027 of JASCZW010003043.1, forward strand.
CCGCAAGGGAATACCCCTTCCCGTACTACCGGATCGCAATACCGCTTTCAAAACAACGTTTTCCACGATGGCGAACGATGGCACGGCGTTTTTCAACGGAAGTCTTTCCCATCTCTCGAAATGCGCGTGAAACTTTGCTGTGACGTGTAAATAATGAGACGAAGCCGACAGACTACCCGAATAAAAATGTATGTTTCAATGGCAGTGTTAGAAAAGTGTGCCTGTATTTTCTGGGACAGTCTATATGCCAATTTTCTACATCGATATCCAGCAAGATCTCATGCCAAATACGTATCACAATGAATTGCATTTATTATATGGAAAAGTTGGTAAAGATGGACACATAAAAAACGATGGAAACTACCTGTTTTAAATCGAAGGTATTTCCGAAGGGAAAATTGGGTTTCTTCGAAAAAGCGCCAAATGGAAGAACGAACCTTCGAAGCAACGGAGGGTGTCCCTAATGACCATTTTTTTACGATTAGGCAAGTGCTGCAAAACTGTCGCGAATTTATCGTGCCCTTTGTTGGGGCTTATCCGTTATGTTTGACGATGGATTTTTCCACCGCCTGTAATGTAGACGGCCCAGAAGATGAGATACAATGATGGCTGATGACGACTTCGTTGGTTGCTTACTGTATTTAACTGCTTTAACGTACCGAATTCACTGGGTTACATTATAGCGTTGGGTTACTCTTCGACTTGGCTTCAGAATGTTGTGCTAGATGTAAAGTGATCTTACTGAATACCGAATCTGTTCAAGGAAAATACATTCAAAATGTTCTTTCGAAGACGATTTTCATCAGTCGAGCCACTAGGCCACGAAAATTTTATGCATGGCGCTCTCCAATGGTATATTTCATTAACACAAGGCGCTCTCCAATGGTATATTTCGAACTAAATCTACTATGTCAATTCTTCTGCTTCGATTCCATCTACAGTAAGCAATGACCTCTACAAGAGATCATCGTTATGGATAGCTCATGTACGCTTTCGACTCTTTTATCTCCTATCACTGGATTACAGTGTTACGATTCAAATTTTAAATTGGTTTCAAGTACCGAGTTCGAGATTTAACTTAAGGATTTAGCTTTTTAGTTTAAGTTTAATTAAGTGTAAGTTTTAGATTCAACTAGTTCTAAACCATTTAAGTATCAATCTTCTCGATCTTTTCATCGATTTAATACCAGCTTACAGCACAATCGTTCGTGACCAGCTATGACAGATTATGCACAAAAGTGCGAAAGTGGATTTCCAGAAAAACTGATGCGGTTGATTAAAGCAACGATGGACTGAATGATGAGTGTCGTTCGTGTCTCGAGTCCCTTCGAATCTTGAAGAAAGTTAAGGCAAGATGATTGATTGCCATGTTTGTTATTTAACATTACATTGGAGGGTGTGTTTCGAAGAGCGGCTTGGACACGAGTGGAACGATCTTCAGGAAGTGTGTCTACCATTTTTGCTTCGCCAACGACGTTGTAATCGTAGAATTGGGTTTATGATTAATGCATTGAAAACACAACATATGAAAAGAAGAGGCTCCATACAAGACATGGTCAGCCTCCCATCACGAGTTCAGATCGACGGTGATGAAACTGAGACGATAGACGATTTGTGTATCTGGGCTCATTGGTGACCACCGATAACGACACCAGCATAGGCGCATTATGGTTGGCAATCGTGCCTACTTTGGACTCCGAATGATGTAAGATCGAACAAAGTTCGCCGTACTACAAAGTTGACCATCTATAAGGCATTAATCAGACCGGTTTCCTCTACGGCCACGAAATATTAACATTGCTCGTGGAGGACCAACGCGGCGTTGGTGTCTTTAGCGCAGATGGAAGGAAGCGAATATACCATGAATTGCATCAGTTGCTGAGAACACTTCCCATCTAAAATAGATCGGTGGTCTAGGCATGTCGTAAGAATGACGGATGACAGCACAGTTGAAATTATTCTCGAAAACGAAGCGACGGGTCTAAGAAGAAGAGGCGCGCAACGAGCAAAGTGGATCGATCAAGTAGAAGGCGACTGGAATCGAACCCTGCTTTCCAGCATTGTTTTGCATTGTAGCTGCGCCTTTGCCAACTGAGGTCAGGTAGAAACCAATGTCTACCATTGTGGCACTGAACTGAAAGAAAATACGTTTCAAACCATCAAGTTACGACAAATTTGTTTAATGGTTTTCAAGCTTGTCAAAGTGAGGTGTTAAACAGCCAGTAGCCCAGCTTCTCAAATACTATTTTTTTTATGAACAATTCCAGTAACATTTAAAATCTTCTTGAGGGTTTCAAAATCATTGAAAATGTTCATGGCTACAGTATTTATGCAAACTGTTAAAATCTGGAAATAGTTATTACCATGGCCGTTATTGTTGAGTATTCAGAAGTTGCTTAAATTCAGAGACACATTTAAAGGCCATATACGAATGCATTCAATGTTCACCTCAAATGTTACCAATAAAATCTCCTGTCCCTCATACCAGTATTTCAACTAACTCGGGTTATTGGATCATTTAGATGAACTATTCCTACAACCCACCACCGCCACGTGACGAAGAGGGAGAAAACCCCGACCTGGTGACTCAAGGAAGTGAAAATCACTGCCACATCAAAAAGGACAACAAAACGAATAAATAAACAGCGCGGAAAGTTCATTATGTAAGTTTCAGAGGGAGAAAAAAATACAGGAACGAGACCGACCGTGAGGATCTTGCGGAAGGTATACTATCCCTTTCAGTCGTGACCATAGTGCCACAGTTTCGTGTCCTTTATTTTAACTTTATTCTTTCTAGCCTTCCCCAAAACCGAAGGTGGTGAAGAATGACGATGGTATTAGAATGGGTACAATAAAGGGAGGTTGGTGTAGGTGTACGTTTTACGATATACTTCCTTCACTGCCTTAGTCCCTGCTTCGTTTTATGCGCTGGGCATTTTTCTTTCATGTTTCATAGTCTTGGAAGCGCATATTTTATGAATGAGTGTGTCTTTTTAGCAACATAACGATCCTATCAAATGGATATTATCACGTTCGGCGAAACATAGAAAGTGTTTTCCCTCCAATTAAGGTTGACTCACAAGAAAACAGCGATGGCCCAAATTCGTGAAATTATAGAAGCGAAAAAACCACAACCATATATGTCATATTTCACGGTATTGTGGGAATGATTCCCATTGCGTTTTCAATCCCACAAAATAGGTGTGAACAGGAATTGCCCAACCCATCCTGGTCAACCCGATTTCCATGGCACTAACCTAATCAGATTGTCGAATACTTACATATTGCCAGAATGATCGGTAGTATCAGTCGCTGCACCACCAAACAGATGAAATAGTTGGCCATCTTGCGTCAGAGTCCAGCGATCGTAGTCCTGAAAGTGAGAACGGATAAAAGTGAGATTTAATTAACTTATTCCGACTAATCACCGCTCTCTATACATTATGTACGATGTACCGTGAGTTAAGGTTTAAGACTGGCGTTCGCTTTCCCCACACGCGATAATTACACCCCTATGAGCTAACACAACGATCCATCGCATCCGTTGGTGTCATAGAGAGAAAGTGTATCAATCTTCGCTTCGGCGTTGACTTGGGTTAAAAAATTGTTTTAATCTCGAATAGCAAAGGCTAATGGCACTACAAGACCACATGCCAACCACAATTACATGTTCGCGACGACGCTAGGGATTGTAATTAATTAATGCACATTAAACGAAGGTAATTTTCGCGATGAGCACACGTGATACTTCTAATGATGGGAGCAGCGAAATTTGCAACAGCAAAAAGTAGTAGCTTCTGCCATAGTGGACAGTGATAAATGGCCCGAACGTGGTGGTTTTATGTGATGAATTCATTTCGTTAATCATTTCTCGTAGAACTTATGTTCGGTAGTGGTTATGCTTTGCGTGTATTGATGTTACTAGTGTAAGCTTTGATTATTAATGGGTAGGGTCTCCCTTAGCTGGTGCGCGGATGTTACGCCCATTTTGGGCTATCTAGGATTTCAGACAGGTCATGGATATCATTGACTCTGATAAAATTTATTCTGAAAACATTTTGGGTAGCGCCATGATAAGCACAAGCCAATCGAAAAAATACAACCGTTGGATCTAAAGAAATTTCAATGTACACTTTCCTATACCAGATCGGGAATCGAACCCAGCCACCTCCAGCATGGTGTTGCTTTGTAACCGCGCATTTTACCTACTGAGCTAAGGAAGGACCATTTTCAAAACTGTATTTTATGTGAGAGATGTATGTTATTAAAATTATTTTCTAGAATAAGCCATCGGCAAACAGATAAAAGTTTTTTTAAAAGGTTTTTTTAATAAAGTAGAAACCTCTGCGTCAGGCCTTTGATGATATCGCTGCGTAAATCCTTTCGAATCATTTTGCCTGCCGTACACGGAACATCTTGCCCAAGAAGACGCTGTTGCAAATGACTGGGAAGGAGTCACGTTTGAGAATTTTGAGTCCTTTCGTTTGTTTTTTTTCGATTATTTTTTCATTATTTTGTTAGTCAGCGTTTCGTTTAGAAGTGGCGTTTCGTAATTTCTTCAGTTCTTTGGTAGTTCAGTCCGTGAAGTGTGTCATTTTTGTGATATGAGAGTCTTCCGAAGCAGTTTTCTTGAACCAAAAATAAAAAGTTATTTATTGTTCTTTGTGCGTTAGAATGATATATCCTAACTACTTTTTGAAGCATTTCATCAACCGTTCAATGATTATGTCGTCTATAAAGACGCTGTTGACGCTGCCTCAAAAAGTGTTACATTTTCAAGTTTGCTTTTCCTTTCTCTTAGTCATGTTGATGTCCGCTGTTTTGTATGGTGTCGTTTCGTCTTTTTGTTATGTAGTTTGTCAGTGTGTTTTTTTTCAGTCTTGACCACTCAATTTTTATTTTCAAATTCCCGGTTTTTTCCCGGTTTTCTCAGACCAAATGTTAAAAATTTCCCGGGTTAAGGCGCGGATCATGTAGGAACGAACTAGAATAACGAATAGAAAACATATAATCTAAGCAAACAATGTTGAACGAATTGAGTTCCAAATAAAATAATATTTTCAGTATAAGCGTTGTTTATTTTTTTCATTTTTTCATTTTGCAGCAATTGGTGGGGCAATAAGAGCGCAAGTCAGTCCAACGCCGATGGTGAAGGAAGGGTAATGGCGAACTAGTCTATTCGGACCACATGAACTCCATGGGAAGGAACAAGGATAGGTTAGGGTAGGTGGTTATGGTAGGGCGTTTTGGACCGGTTAAAAATACTACAAAAAGAAAATCATAAGTCGAGCACTTGACACTGAAGAAGTCTGTAAGTCGCAGACGAAATAGGCCTATCTGTCAGAAGATAAGCCTTCTCCAGTGGAACCTAAAGGAATTTCTTCTCGTTTACTAGTGATTATCTGAAAAAAAGTGTTTCAATGTTTAATTTTTTATTTTTAAAAGTGATCAAATGAAGTGTTAATTTGAAATTATCCCTGCTTCCCAATCACAATCGTTCTACTAACACGCTCAATAAGTTTTTTTTATAAATTGTGTTTTTCATGTTATTGTTTTTTGGTCATAAAATTGTTAATTTACAATTCTACATTTAAAAAAAAATTTACAACTCTGCATTTTTATGATATACGGCAAATCCCGAAAAGATAGAAAGAGCCATTACCTGTAGTTCGTATCAATGTGACCAAGCTGTTTGAGATGCCACTGTAAATTTCATGTTGTTTTTACGCTGCAAGTTGCTATATCAAAGTTACATCTCTCAATGATTTGCCATAATTTGAAAGTCGGCTGTCGTATACCGCACATTAAAATATCAGAAAGTCAGTTTGTGTGTGTACAGCCAAATGATTTCTTTATATTTTTTTTAAGAAACTTTTCCCAAAGATTCTATGAAAAGTTCTCAGCCATTGCTTGAGAAATTCCTTCTGGCGTTTCTATAGGTATTCTTCAGGAGTTTGTAGCCATTCCTCCAGCGATTCTTTCAGCAGTTTCTTCTGGCAGTTCATTGGCTGTTCTGTTAAACTTTCTTGTGAAGACATTTATGGTGGAATCCCTGAACTTATGAAGTTTTGTGATTGTAAAGGAATCCCTGGAAGACACCTGAAAGAACTAAAAACTATAAGGTAATTGCTGAAATAATTCTTGGAAAAAACCCTGATTTATTGAAGAAATTTAAGAAATTTTGTTTGTACGAGTGTTATAATCTCTTGTATTCAATTCTTCACGTTAAATATTCTGCAAGGGGTTTTGTAGAATTATTTATAAATTTGTCTAGAATGTTTGCAAGGATTCTTCTCTCTAAACATTTCTTCAAGTATTCCGCTGGAGCAGTGTTTTTTAAGTTCCTCAATCGATTGCTCCACAAAATTCGACAGAGTTTCCTACAAGGATTTTTATAAATATATTGTTTTTCTAATATAGAAATATCTTCATGCATTCATTCCGAATAGAAGAATGTTCTCGATATTTATTTTTGTTATTCGAAGCATAATATTTTGAAAGTTATTTTTGGTTATCTTTAATATCATATTGCCGTGCGAAAACCTATATATCGACATGGAATTTTCATAAGGGCTAGTGTCGCAAACGTAAACAATGGCTTCTTCCGCAAATTTCTTGCAAATGCAAATGCTTTTGTACAATCATCGTGGTAATTCCCTATGATTAAGTTAGCATTCTCGAGAAATTTGCGATAGGAGCCGTTGTTTATGATTGCGACCCAATGTCCCATTATGAAAACTCCATTTCAAAATATATTGTGCAATTTTTGAACAATACCAGATCGATGGCACGATTACAAAAAAGGCTTGTTGGGTGTCGATCAGATGGAGCATTGGTAATGATGGGTTCTGACCAATCCGTCAAAAAGCTGCTGAAACGTGTCAGTTCTCATTTGATAGTTATCAAATGTACTTGCCACTTTTTGGTTCTTTGTGAAAGCTATACATGCAAGAAGCTGCCACTGGAACAGTTGATGCAAGATATTTATAGTTACTTATCATGCAGCCTCAAATGATTCAAGGAATTCCAGGTGATACAAAATATCTTGGATTTGAAGCATCGTTCTGCATCGGTCTGCCACCAAATGGCTATCGTTCTAGTCTCGTATCGTGTGTTGAACCCAAGAAGCTGTACACTTTGAAGGAGTTCAATTCAATTTCTAAACAATATCCGTACTTTTACGAAAAATATGAGATACAGGCCATCGAAGATCATGACTTGGAAACTTGTTGGAGAAAACTGCTGTGTTTCAAACAAGCAGATGGGAAGCTGGCTTTTATCTTGCTTAGGAAGTTCATTGCGAACTTTCTACAATCTGAATAAGACCATCTAAATTCGAATGTTTGAAGCAAGGTTCTTGCCAAGATTTTCTGCTGTTAAACACAGATAAAAAAGATTTTTGGTGAAAATTAAAGATGGGAACGAAAAATATTGTCGCAACTCTGGTCGCTACAAACTTACAAGAATGATCCACACGCAAAAAAAAAACACAGTAGAAACTACCATTTCGAGGGTCAAATTTAGCGCAAACACTAACAATTTTCACCTGACTATAAATGCGTTTGATTTTACCATGCCTTCGATTGAAGTCAACCATAGTAGAGTTGGTATCAACATAAGGTCTGTCAAATATACCACAAACGTTGAAGGTTTGAAGATAAACTTAGTAAATTTAACTGAAATTTCATGGTAGTTTTAAAGATAGGTGTAGTCGGGTAAAATGGTAGTTTCTACTACAAGATTTTTTCTATGAAGAAGGTAAATCAATTGACACACTCTAAAATTTCACAGATCGTTATAGATGAACACGCTAAGAAAGGAATACCTAGAGCTCGATGATACTAACACACAATCTAAATAATGAACAATCATGTGAACATAAATTCCCGGTTTTTTCCCGGTTTCTCCCGGTTAATTCCCGGTTTTCCCGGTTCTGTGGCCATTCATTCATTTGCAGCGAAAGTCTTTTGGATTAGTTTTCTCGAATCAAAAATAGGTTGTCATTATATCGTCGACATATTTAAATTCTACCAGTTTTACTAACGTCTGATGATACAAGTCTCAGTAGTCCGAGTATAATTTTCATGGTGTACTGATGGGACTCACGAGAGAGAAGTTTGGGAGGTCGTGGCGTCTCTTTATGTTATCTAATTACTAAGTCAGTGCAACGGTCAAGAGGGCATTTTGTAACTTCTTCAGTCGTTTATAGTTTAGTACATTGATGTATAGTTTTTATGTGCTCTGAAATTCCTCGATGCATACCTTGTCTCACTTCGTTTGATTGACCTATCACTTTGTCCACCTTAGTCAGTTCTTGTCTTCTGCGTTATACAGTTAAACTCTATAGTTCTATTTTAAAATTGTTTACGTTTACTTTTCCGTTCATTGCCTCATTTTATTTGTCCATTGCTACTTTCCATGTCGTTTAATCGCTGCAAAGTCTTACATGCATGTGCAGCCTAACAATAATTATTTGAGTTTTGGTCAGCTATAAGATTCATTTTTCGGTGGCAAAGTAAAGCTTCATCACGCGTATTCTCTATCTATTGCTATAAAATGATCGAGAATGAAGCCGTTGGAAGACTATTTGTATACCATTGTTATAATGTGTGGTATTTTTATTATGGCTCTTTGAAATGGGAAATAATAATATAAGAATGGCGCCACGTTTTTAGTTTTATTAAAACTTTTATTCAGTGAATCCAACAGTTGATTCCCAACTAATGTCAATCATCTTGAACACATTGTCTATTAATATACCTGAGTAGCTAGATTTATATTCAAGCGTGGCTTAGCATTGCATCAGCATTCAAGGCTCACAGACAGGATGACCGTTGGATCACATCTCTAAAATCAGTGCATCAATGCCAAATATGTGACGCGGCATTCAATCAAAATATTCACGTCAGAATATGTCTTTGGTTACCATCTCAGTGCAGATGGCGTAGGCCCACCCATCGCAATTAGATCACATAAGATATAAGTAAATCAAAATGGGTGACAAATGTTGACTTAAAGTCTTTTTTTTTATTGATTAGACATTTTTTTTGGCTTTACTCTGGTGACTTTTAACCTCCTGGGCTAGTTCGTCACCTAGATTTTTTTTTGAATATTATCTCGATATCTCAACTAAGATTCTCACTTTTTAATAGATTTAATAGACACATGCACAACACTTTCCTTTTCTGCGAACAAATCATTGGATTAGTTTTTTTTTATTTCGAGAAATTTAACGATTCCTTCAAACTTCAGTAATAATGGAAAATGGTGGAAAAAATCGCGAAGTTCATGCGATGTCTCACGATTCCTCGAGTAATGTTCCGTTTATGTTGAAGACTAAACCCTCCTTTGGTGGTAGATCCGCCACCCCTCCGCTTTACCCCCCAAGCATCGAAATCTCCTCAGATGACTACCGGTCTTCGCATAATCAGCACCGAAAATGACGAAAATGACGAAAATGACGAAAAGAAATTCATATGCATTCTATCTGCTATTCCTCAATATTTTGAAAGTAGTTCAGATACACTGGTGCATCAGCGTTTTGGAATTTGAACCGATTTACCTGATATGATCCAAGCGAAACACGATCTGTCGATACATCGTATCTAACACCGTGTATGTAGCATTCATGGTATCGTGTCGTCGTATCAAGCGGAGTGTATCTGAGTAGTATGAAACCAAATAGGTGTATCATTGAATTACATTAAAATGGTTTATTGAATTCGAAAAAACCACCATTTTGCATAATTTTATCTTCGTGTTTATTGCAGCTGCATTCATTGAGTTTTGCTCGTTTCTTTCTTTCAATTACATGCTGGAAATTACTATACTTTCTTTTGAAACTTTCGAATGTCCATTCATGGTACTACTCGATAACAATGAATCAAAGAACTGTTTTAAACTTTCAATAATTAAAAAACTAAACTAAACAGAGAATATTTTTCGAATTCAAATAGAATGAGAAGTAATGAACATCAAAATTGATAGAAACTTTCTTATTAGTTCATACGAGTGTTCACGACTTTGTAGAATATATTTGATTGGGTGAATTTCCTGTCAATGAACATATTCAACTTTTTCTTGTTTTATGCTATTGTCAAGCAAAACCGTAAAAGAGTGCTTATGTATGTATTTTATCCGGTGGTCCGTTTGCCTAAGAAGATTCTTCTATTTATGAACACGCGCCGAACCATCGGACATAAATTCAACAACGGTTTTCGGCACGTTTTTCTCCCATAGAAACGGAAAAAAATCTTTGAGGTAGCTCATCGATTCTTCCGGTCCGCCTCTAAGCATCTTGCTATGATATACGAGATGAGTCTCCACCTATTGCCCTTCGATCTGTCAAATTTTGAAGACGTCTGCATTGAGTTATCTCAAATAATAATAATCCGTCCAAAATACCTTAGAACATAGCGATTGAGCTGAATGGAGATAATAATATCATTGGGTAAAGGACCAAGTCTATCCGGCCTGGACATTAATAGGAGCATATAATTGCCAGAAGACACGAAATGAATTTACGCACTCTTATTCTTATCAAATGCCTCAATCGCAATTTTAAATTTATTCGCATAGATTGTACTCAACAAGCTCATACTTTCTTGATACAGTTGTAAAAATTAAGAGTTTATGAAAAAAGAGTTTGCTTCGAGCGTCGGCTGTGAGCAGTTGTGTCGATGCTCTATTACTCTCCATAATATTGGTTTGCCATGCTCGCCGTACCACCATATCCTGGAGCATACAACTTTTCGCTCTGAGGAGCATGCTGTATTGCTTTCCCACCCGCTTATTGAATGACTGGTTCGAAAATCGGATACGAGTCGTCTCGTCTCGCCCGGATAATGTCGTAGCATATGCTCTATCAAAATCTCTTGGATGCGGAAACAATACTTTAATACATTTTCTTGACAATACGAAACTACAGTACCGTACAACGGGAAAACATTCATCGGTTTGACTCATATCATGAATAGTTTAAATAAACATTTTCCGTTGATACACTCTCTAACTATGAATAATGTTTCTTTATCAAGTATTATTTGGCTTCCAAAAGCTATAACATTGATTCCAATATTAAGTTTGTTGATTTCCAAGAACTGAAAATTGAATTGAGCTTAGCTTTTTCAAGTTTCAGCTAGCAGGTAAAAAAGCAGAAAATGCTCGCCAAATAATTAACATTACAGGTTAGAGTTTTTTTTTTGATACGTTAGGTAAGCTAGGTTGTGTTCTTGATTAAAGGGAAAAAATTGTCACTAAATATTTAAACGTTACTATTTGAAAACTATATCATGGATGTCCACTTTTTGCACATTTTTGCTATATATTGTCAGAATCTTGTTGGCCAAATTTGGATTTTTCAGATATAATCCTGAATGAGTTGTAGAGTATTTTTTATATATCTAGTAACCTAACGTCCACAATATTTTCTATTGTGATGTGTCCAACTCAATGGGTAAATTGAACTGTAAGTGAGTTTGAAAGAAGGGGAACTTGGAGTTGAGCACACGTACCCACTGGTTGACACTAAATATTGGCCAACGTGCTTTTGCACATTTGTTTGAGGATTTGTTAAGCGAATTAAACTTCCAAATCTAAAGTGCGGATGCCCTGTTGCATCGGTACCCGGAATTTTTGTTCATGAATCTGGACACTTTTCAAATCACAAACTAGCATGCAGTTGTAAATTTGTCAGAATAGCGTATTAACGATAAATCTGAGAGGCTTGATTCATTGTCTAAGTGCGTCAGATATAGCGCGAATGAGCTTCAGCTTAATAAACAACTGAGTATTGTATTCGTTTATTAAATAAAATGTTCTCACTATTCTCATTCAATGCTCATTTCAGCCAATGGTGCCCAACACATAATCAACACATAAGTTGTAATCAACCATCGACAACTCACAACAATCTCTTCATAAAAATGGCTCTGCTCTTCGAACATCCGGGGAGCTACAAGGATTCGACTTATATCGTTGTTTTTAATTTTGTTTTTTTTTTCAGGCAACAAATAATTTATTTCTACCAAATTTTGAAGACAATATCTAATATCTCTCTATTTTTCCAAACTTTTTATTTTAGTGGTGCTTCGGTTGGGCATGGAGATGAATTGGTGTACCAGAAGCTTGACGGACGCCTGTAGAGTTGGCGACTCGTGAGGTAGTAAGTGCTCTCAAGGACGTAGAGCATGACAGGTAATTGTTACCCATTGTATCTATATGTTCTTTTTTAATAGGTTTGCGCAGGCCATCAGTTAAATCGGTTTAATCGTTGTGTTGATGTGTTGTTCCGTAATATTTTGTTATCGGACGTCTATGGCTATTGTTTTGGTTTCCTATTGCGTCACCATTGCGTTGCCGACGCGCGAGTGATCGAGTGAGCCTGAGGAGTCGTGGTTCGCCGGGTAAGGTGGGTCGATGGAGAGGTAAATGTTTAATTGTGATCCAAATTATTTGTTCGCCATGCTCGTTGGGCCACCCTATCGTGGAACAAATAAACCACTGTCCCATTTTGTAAGTGACTCCAGCGACATCGGTACTGTTGGTTTTATCGGTCCAAATCGGCTTTTCTGCATTGTAAAACATCTCTTAGTTTCCCAATGAAAAACCACTATCACATTTTGTGAGTGGCCCCAATGGCATCCTTACTGTTGGTTTAAACTGGTCAAAATCGGCTTTTAATTATTATTTAAAATCACTTTTTTTCCCAATGAAAAACCACAATTACACTTTGTGAGTGGCCCCAATAGCATCCTTACTGTTGGTTTAAATCGGTTCAAATCGGAAATCACTCCTAGTTTTCAAATATTTAACTTGACAGCTTATCGTTAACCAAAACGAACCCCACTACCCAAACCTGTTATCCAAAATCCCAGTGATTTCTCGTGGAAGTGCAGTGGATTCCGCGGCTTCCAATAAAGCATTGTAGCAACCTCGGGCGATCAATCATGCTAATGCTCATGCTTTGTCAGAAAATCAAGACAACTTCGCGCTATTTCATTGAGGCAGAGCACAGTGGGAAAAAAAGTGCCCGAAACGCGAAAGAATTCTATATCTCAGCTAGGAGTGGAACGATTTCTGTAAATGTTACCGTAACTTGAAGGAAAATTTCTACGGAATCAAATGGACTTGGTCTCACGATTGGCCGCACGAAACAGTTTGGGGAAAAAATAGCTCATTTAATCGGTGTGACTCAAGATCAACAAAATGATGCTAGTCTTATGTAAATGTTTTAGAAGAATCGATTGAAGTAGGTTTCGTTCATCGCACGGCTCTGTGAACGTAGATATGGCTGATTTCACCCTGATTCTCCTAATATTTTCATGTTTTTCACAATTTTCTTTGCTCGATGTGACTCAAGATCAACAAATTAATGCTAGTTCTTTGTAACATTTTCTGGGGAATCGATTGAACTTTGTTCATTTACCACACGGCTCTGTGAACGTAGATATGGCTGATTTTACCCTGATTCTTTTAATAGTTTTGTGTTTATCCTAAATTTTTTTGGTCAGAGTTACTCAAGATCAACAAACTACGGCTAATCCTTTGTAAAATTTGCTGGAAAATCGATTGAAACTGCTTCCGCACAGGTCTGTGAATGAATATATGGTCGATTTTACCCCGATTCCCCTAATATATTTGGGTTATTGAGAGATTGCTTTGTTCGGTTTGACTCAAGATCAACAAAATATGGCTAGTTCTATGTAAAATTGCCTGAAAATTGATTGGAGTTGGTTTCACTAACCGCACGGCTCTGTGAATGAAGATATGGTTGATTTTACCCTAATTTCCCTAGTATTTTTGTGTGATTCTACAGCAACAAAATAAGGCTAGTCCTATGTAATTTTTTTTTCCAGAATCGAATGGAGTTGGTTTCATTCACCGTACGGCTATGTTAATGAAGGTATGGCTGAATTTTCTCTGATTGCCGTAATATTTTTGTGTTATTCAGAAATATCTCTGCTCAGTGTGGCTAAAGATCAACAAAATTGAGTTATACCTTCTTGAATTTCATCAATTTTCTTATATGCAAAATCGAACTTACTTGGAACGACCAATCCAGCCAATTCGAAAAGTTGCCAAATGAATTTTTATGTATTTTTCCATCATAGATCAATTTAAAACCCGCATACAAAATTATATGCTATTACCTCTTGGAGAGAGGACCAAATTTGTACGGTCAAATTCTAAATCGTACACACTTTAGTTGATAGTTCAGGTTGTTGACTTTTTTAACTGTGACCAATTGCTTTCCGTTTGTTACTATGGATGAGATCACATACTCAATTATCTTCCAGTCCGAACATTGTGTGGGGGCTAGAGGTGTGACCACCATCACCATTATCATTATCGTTACTATCATCGGCATCTGACGAGCCCAAGCACAACTCACACAAAATTTTACACATCTTAATTCCAATTATCCATGAGGAATTTTGCATATTAATTATCTGTGCACACATCGACAGAAACGAAAGTGTCGAATTAACAGAACCACTCATTGGATTCGCATCAGTGAACAATGCCAAAATGTCGAGTCGAGAACATCCAAAACATTTTGAGTCAAAACAATTCGGCAATTTGGGTTCCGCTTGCCATTAGTTTCGTATTAATTTTGGGGAATCGAATACTAACCAATCTATCTCTACCAAAAACACATAGTTGCACTCATCGCTCAAACGTTCGTCAACACATCAACAGAAACTGCAGCAGTAGTCGTTTGTCAGCCGGAGTGCGCCAAAATAAAAATAAAACCCAAAATACCTATTCTTGTCCCACGCGCTAAACTCTGTACATCAATATTTGATAAACAAACGATACAATACCGTTATACGTGACGAAACAGTCGATTGTCTTCGATGGTGTGTCACAACAGCAACTTGTAGCATTTACGTATGTAACTATGGACCTAGTGTAACGGATTGCCGGTGCATGTGTTTTATGACGGTGGAAATGAGCTGAAATCGATACTATCGATCTTTTTTTCTTTTCATTGTGGTCCCATTCAGTGTTTTGATCAATTAGCTGTTAATTTCATTGTATTTTTCCAGTAATGAATCGATAACGGAGGTGCATGGTTTACCGTACATATTATTCAGACCCGGTGGAATGTGATGCATTGAAATGTACTGCCCCGGCGGACTAGTGCGATGCGACGAAAGGCACTAATCGACCGATAATAGTTTGTGTGATAAATCGTTGTGCAACTATGCAACCGCTTCATTTAATGGAAATTATTAATTCTGAGATTGACTCAGCCGGAATTTTTTAATACCTTTGTTGGGAAAGATAACCTACTGATGAGTTGTCAGAGGAAACATAAGCCATGTCCATTTACACCGCGATGTAGGAAGTGTCTCATCACATGTGATTCCAAAAGAAACGACAACTGATTGTATGAAATTTGCACACGGCTTATGATTGGGTGCGGTGATGTCATTTGATTCAAACTGAAATGGAAAACAGCAGAAATGAGGAACGACGAAATTCTCTGGCTCCCATAAGCTATGGGTAAATACTAAGAGCGTGCGACTAGTCGAGTTCGCAACACAAGCGGAATACATATTAGATTGTCGTATTGCTCGTGACATTATAGGTGTGTCAACTGCGTAAACACACGAGAATACTGCCGCGCTACCACCACCCGTGTGAATTCTAGAAATTGTGCTAAATAGTTCTAATCTCTTCCATTCCCTACCTCAAGATGCTGAAGAATCGTTCTAAATATTAATACAATACACATATACGGGTTTTGATGGGTTCGTTGCTTCGTTTGATATAGTTATCAGTGCGACCTCGTGGTCTCTGGTACAAATTATTAGGAGAGCTGATAATTCAAAGTACGAATAGACAATGCAAAAGTTGCAAATGTTCAACATTACAGACACGTCCGCAGCAGATTAATTAGGTTTCAAATGATGGATTCACAAACGGCTGTCGGCACGACTCAGTCCAAAGCGTTGCAACAATCGCGAATATTGTTACTCTTAGGAAATTAATATCCTTATATTTCATTTCCCCCAGCGAAAAATAGTTAATCAAACATCAAATGAATACTATTGAAGGAGGCAAAAATGCACTCAGATCTAATGTATTTCAAAGTGCTAAAAAATTGGAATAATATTTATAGAATTCCGATACGTTCGTATATGATGTCATCTACCATTAGCGCTTGAGACTTGCGGCTGATTATCACTTGTTTAGCACGCAGAGATGCGCGAATGTGTATGGTTGTCCGAAGCGAAGCTAGCAGCCACTTGTGGAATGCACGCGGAATTATTAATACAAAGGAGACCCGTTGGATTATTTTAAAATTAACATTTAAAATCTTTCCAGCATACGCGATATGAATCGGATGGCGGGATATGTCTATAGATCTAACCTTTAAGCCTGCTTATCATATGGCGGCTGCTATTGACGAGTTGTGCACTGGTTGACACCATAATGTAATAAAGATGATGGCCTTTGCACAAATCGCGATGAACTTTGATCTAGAGAACTCTGCTCTAGAGGCGGAAGATTGTCTCGTACCGACTTGAAGAAAAATGTCTGTTCAACTGGTGCTCATAGATCAAATCGTTCTTGACGAAAGACGAATTAAATGTTATGAAAATTTTCCGGCTGTTTATTTTAGAAGTAGGTATATTCATCACGAGACAGTGTGATTGCATTACAAGAATTATGATATGAACTGAACAAACATGACCGACATTCTAAGCGTTTTTACGATGCATTCCATATCAATGATTGCTTTATTTGGTTTTCATGCACTTTGTATCAATATTTGTTCAATGATATGTGGTCTTGTTCGAGAATGTGCTTTTTATGCTTAAAGTGAAA
This sequence comes from Aedes japonicus, assembly GCA_034211315.2. Lineage (NCBI taxonomy): Eukaryota > Metazoa > Arthropoda > Insecta > Diptera > Culicidae > Aedes > Aedes japonicus. The sequence goes on from JASCZW010003043.1 coordinate 69,866, forward strand.
CAACCGCTGAATTGACGAAACCTTTTACGTTTCTACAGTTTGGCTCCAACAGTGCCTGTGCACCTCCGGAGTCAACTTCCTTGGCACATTTGTTCCACATTTTGGTCATTTGAGTCGCGTTCCGAGCCGTTTTTCCACTTTTCTTAAGCTTCCGCTTCATTATTGCCCAGCATCTCTCGATGGGCCGGAACTGCTCGCAGTTGGGTGGATTTATGTTTTTATCGATGAAATCTACGTTATTATCGCGGTACCACTGGATGACTTCCCGGCTGTAGTGGCAACTCACCAAATCTAGTGCTAATAAGTGATTCCGGATTCTAACTGGACAGAACTTTATGAGTTGATTTAATTGCGAACTCGTGATGCGCTGACAATTTGAAGTTTATATGGGGATTAATGGGGAAAGTAAAGCACACTTTTTGTTCTCATCTTTCTAGCTTTTCAGCATGATGACAAACAAAAGTATTAGAATTTTTTTAAAATAGGTATTTAATAATAAAGAAGATAAGGTTCTTTTGAGATGCTCCGACAACTAAAGGCTGTATGGAAAAATTAGACACAATGATTATACTAGTTTTCAAAATGAAATATAAAGTGGATTGGTTGAAAAACGTTTCTAATGCAAAATCCTGCGCTGAATTCAATGCCGTGGTCAGAAAACTTTGAAGAATAGCCGCCTTTGAGATATGCACAAATTTTGATTGTTTGAATTTTGGACAAAAGTACGAATACTAAAATGTCAATATTCTTGGATCCAGTGCACCAATTTTAAATCATTTTTTATGAAAGTGAACATACTTTAATTTTTATGTTTTGTATTCTCCTATCACACTTAACTTCAAAATCATTTTTTTAATCAGGACATAATATTTAAGTGAACGATAGCAAATTTATGTAGCTTCATTTTTATAAAAAAAATGATTTAAAATCGGTGCACTAAATCCAAAGATATTGACATTTTAGTAAACGTACTTTTGAACAAAATCCGAAAAACCTATTCATTTGTATATCTCAAAAACGGTTCTACTTTATTTTTTTGTAACCACGGCATTGAATTCAGCGCATGATTTCGCATTGGTAATGATCATCATCTTATTGAGTTCAAAAATGCTGTAAACTAGTGTTATGGGTATAAATTGAAGAAATTTTGATTGAAACTAGCTAAGAGTAAATTTTTTTTTTTTTAAGGTTTACTGGCGGGACTCTGAATAGAGTAGAAACCTCTACGCCAGGCCTTTGATGGTATCGTTGCGTAAATCTTTTCGAATCATTTTGCCAGCCGTATACGGAGCATGTCGTCCAAGAAGACGCTGTTGCAAATGATTCGGAAGGAGCCACGTTAGAGAAATTTGAGTCCGTCTTTTTCGTCAATTGTCTTTTTGTTATTTTGTTAGTCAGTGTTACGTTTACAAGTTTAATACGGAGTCTTTTCTTGTTTAGATCGTGAAATGTGGCATTTATGTGCTATGAAAGTTTTCCGAAGAAGGTTTCTCGAACAAAAAATAAGAAGCTATCCTTAAGCTGTTCCTGTTACTTGTGCGTTAGAGTGATATAACTTAACTCCTTTTGAAGCATTTCACCAGCCGTGCAAGGATCATGTCGTCCATAGAGACGCTGTTGACACTGCCTCAAAATGTGTTACATTTTCAAGTTTGCTTCCCCTTTCTCTCAGTTCATGTCCACTGTTTTGTATGGTGTCGTTTCGTCTTTTTGTTATTTAGTTTGTCAGTGTTTTTTTTTCAGTTTTCTGTAGTTTAGAATGTCATTTATGTGCTGTGGAAGTCTGTTTGTGCAGTTTTCTCCAATCAAAAATCGTCGAGATATTTGAATTCTACCAGTTTTAGTCATGCCTGATGTCTCAGTAGTCCCAACAGTATAATTTTAATGGTTTACTGATGGGACTTATGAGAGAGAAGTTTTCTTTAAAAAAATTGGGAGGACGTTGCGTCTTTTTATGCTAGAAATGTTATAGGGCATTTCGTAACCTCTTCAGTCGTTAATAGTTTAATAGATGTCTAGTTCTTATGTGCTCTGAAATTCGTCGATGTATACCTCGTCTAACTTCTTTTAGATGCCCTATCACTTTATCCGCCTTAGTCCGTTCTTGTCTTCTGCGTTATTCAGTTAAATTTTGATAGTTCTGTTGTAGAATCGTTTACGTTTACTTGTCTGTTCATTGCCTTCTTTTTATTTGTCTAATACTAATCTCTAAGTCGTTTAATCGCTTCAAAGTCTGACAGCAAGTGCAGCCTAACAATCTTGGTCAGTTATTAGATTCACTTTTCGGTGGCAAGGTAAAGCTTCATCACGCCTAGTCCCTATCTATTATTGAAAAATTATCGAGAAAGAAGCCGTTATAAGATTGTTTGTATACCATTGTTATAATGCGTGGTATTTTTATTATAACTCTTTGAAATGAGAAATAACAAAATAAGAATGGTGCCACGTTCGTAGTTTTAAAACTTCTACTCAGTGAATCCAACAGTCGGTTTCCTACAAATGTCATTAATCTTGAACACATTGTGTACCAATATATACCTGTCTAGCTAGATTTATAATTAAGCGTGGCTTCGGCTAATCATGTCAGGAAACACTAAGAAAGGTGTTGCAGCCAAGAAGAAATCCCACATCATTATTACTGAGGAAAGAGCCCCACCAGACTGCACCAGCATTCAAGGCTTCCAGACAGGATGTCCGTTGGATCACATCTGTAAAATCAGTGCATCAATGCCAGATATGTGACGCGGCATTAAATCAAAATATTCAAGATGTGATACTACCACGTTAGGATATGTCTTTGGTTACCATCTCAATGCTGATGGCGTAGGCCCTTCCATCGCGTCCAGATCACATATCCGAGGGGAGGGTGAAACTAGCTAAGAGTGAAATTGTATCACAAACTGTCAAATAATGATTATTGAGATGGCAAGAACGGATCCGCCAAATTAAAAAATGTGCGCCGTCTTGGAAAATCCGACTGCGTCCTACAAACAAATAGATCGCAAAAGCATCTGGGATTCCATCATTCGACGGTGTTCCGGGCGGCGGTCTGGCAGTAGCAGAAAACCGAAGACAGTTGATCCGGTGAAGGCAAGGTAGGTGTTGAATCTCTTCAAACGGACCAAACCGGAACGACAGACAAAACATGAAACCGAGAGTTGCTGAATAACCGAGGTGCCGCGTCGACGAGAATTACATCAAGGCTGACGCATAGCAATTGCCGGGGTAGGAGTTTTACGATGCCACAGCACGGTTGGTCGTTCCTGAGGAGGTAAGGCAATTCACCAAAAAGTTATTGGTTTGGTAGGCTATCTGTGGTTGTGGAGAGATGAGCCAGCCAAACATCACGACGCGTACCATGAATGGGCAAATCTATCAAGATGAGTGCCTCCATAAGCGCAAAATTATACACGTGCATAGCGTGCATATTGTATCAAGTATTTTTTGATTTCAACGTCGTAGAGAGTTTGTAGACAGTTACATAATTCTTTTCAGTTTGGTTCACCACCAGATGCTTTTCATTTATCGAAAATCCTCGATCCGTCGTCGCATTTTCGTGCGACAGGATGAGCACTGCAACTGCAGCGCTGAGTTTTTATCTATGAACGTTTCTTGACACAGCTTTAGACACTAGGGTTAATATTACTGACGTAACGCGTTAAGAACATTGAGGATCATTCCCTATCACTAAGAAAATTGTTGAGCACAAACCTCAAATATTATAAGGACTTCAGGTGTGAAATTTTCAGGAATCTTTTGCTTCACTGGAACATCCATTGGTTAGCAATTTGAGCGTTGCTTGTTTTTTTCTTTTGTGATTTGTAGTCACAAAAACGTGAAGTGAAAATTAACCTAAACTGTAATTCATATGGAGAAAGGACTGCCTCTCTTTCCACCTTGAGAATATGTTAATGAAGATTTGTAGACTAGCTACTTCAGAAAACCAAAGAAAACAGATCGACAGTCGTTGCGGAATGCCAAAACGTATTCGTCGGAAATTTTTACAAAGTCTCTAGCTTCCTTGATTGCCAATTTAGAGACAAACCCGATTTCGATAGGGCAGAAGTATGCTCACCGTCAATTCTTTTTCAATTAATGATTTTGCTTTGATGCTCGGGCTCAATAAAATTTTCAAATCGTCAAAAAGGACCGATGGAGATTCGTTCTGGGTAACGACTCGACCATTGCTGCAGACATGATGACAAAATTGAACATTGGTCCCAGCATCTTATCGTCTACTGCATCAACCACAACAGTGAACACTTTTGCTCGAAATACCGACGAAAAGTTCCGTTTGAAATTCGGTAGACTTTCCTTCAGGTTTTCTTTTTCCCGCTTCCTGACTTCGTCCACAAATCTTCTAAAATAGGACAACATTTGTAGCGCACTTCTAGCAACTTGTTCATTTTCCACCCAACGAACTTTGCAGATTTCAGTGGAAAAACGAGTTTACATCATTTTTATCTAAAGCTCTGCATGGGTAGGTAAGTATGGTTATTAAAAATATCACCAAGCATCAATTGGTCGAGATTTTATATATCCGGAAAAATTTGCGAAATCGGCGAATCTGCTTTTGTAACAAACATTTAAACCAATGATTTCTCACGAATAAAAGCTCAATTTCTTAAACTAAGACCACAGCAGATTCACACATTTCGCAGCTTTCGTCGGATATAGTCTTTTTAACATGGGTTGAACAATGCACAAATATTTCTCTATTATACAAATGGATTGAGACTTAATGGTATTTTAAAAATGACAGTATTCCTACCCCTAAAATTTCAGTAATGCAAGCAATAGCTCAAAAGCTCAGTCAAAAGGATCACCTTTAGGAGTTCCAGTCAAGAAAAATAAAAACAAAAGTAAGTCATGTGCGAAATCTCACCTGTCACAGCCATGTAGCCAGATTTTCTAAACGGTACGTTCTGGAACAGGCTTAACAAAGTCAGCAGAAAATGATTCACATGCCAATGTCAAACACTGTTTCATTCCTTTAATGAGATCGTTAAACCGAGTAGATGACAAAAACGCTACTCGATTCGTTTGAAAAAGGTGTGAGTATGGTCCTTCCATATGACAAAAATTCCCGATAGATTTTAAAATTCCCGACTTTTTGCCGCATATCTTCCGTTGGTTTTGGGTTCCTGCATTTTTCCCGCATTTCCCGATTTTTCCGAGTCTTTGGCAACCCTGTAGACTGGTGCAAAGATAACAATGTTTTTGTTCCGAAGGACGAACTCACCGGAACTTCGTCCGATTAAGAAAATTTGGACCATAATCAAAGCCAAACTTCGAAAACTCCTAGAGTATTCGAGAACGAGCTGGCTAGGTAGGTAAAAGTATCAAAAGAAGTCGCCTCCAAAACATATGAATTTTTGGCATCCATTTCTGTGTCTCATTTTTTTCGAGTACAGTCTTTTTACAATCTCAAACCTATAATTAGGAGGCAGAACCGATTACTCATGGTCGTTAAAAACTGTAAATGTGATTTGATATAAAGGCGATCGAAATCATCAAATTCATTTGAAATTAGCGTGAGATGTTCTTAAGCTAGCGTAAGATCTCTGATTGTTATGTTTTGTATTCTCCGTGCGTGGAGTAACGATTATGATGTAGAAGGAGATGTTCGCTCATCACCATGAGGCAACAAGAGTGGACAGTAATGTTTGCTAGAATGAAAAATATGAAGAGAAAGTGTTGAAAGTTCCGTCAGTGTACGGTAGATTGGAAATAGAATAGAAGTATTAAAAGTTGATCGAAAAGGGCATGGGTAAAGCAGTACTCGAACCAAGGACGTTACTGTTGCCAAACATCCCCACTGCGGGGTAGGTTAAGGCACTGACGAATCCACCACCTCAACGGGAAATAGTAACGTGATGGTTCGCGCTCATGTACCACTGATAGCTTTGTGATAGTTTTCAGACCACAGTTTTAAATCACCACGTTCAGTCGCGCCACAAAAAATGAAAAACTTTTGACCAGAAGGCTGCTTAAAGTCGAGTTTGACGTATCTTTCGTCATCGTTCAAAGTTCAGCCTTTGTGTTTCGTCAAAACTCGGTCGTATAAGAGCCTAGTACGCTTTTTGACCGCGGAATTCGGCTGCATGTGCCGGATCGGATGTTAACTGGCTGTGTACGACTTGTATCCTTTCCTGGCAAGGATGTTCCGCACCGATTGAAAGTTGGCGTTGTAACATCTAGTCACACCTCGGATCAAAAGACCGGGGTTGGCTTGAACGCCCCTCTATACCTTGCTGCCCAGCTGACGATCCCTGGTTCCAGTTTTTTCGTGGGTCCGCTGATTCCTTTCTACACTCAGGGTTTCCTTGTAGGTTTTATTTCTGAACGCGATCGACTACTTTGATCAAACTTGCACCAGTTGTTTTCCATAGAAATGTGAACAAGCCACTGTAAAAGATTTTCGATTCCCAACACTAAAGGCGTGCTAGGGGCGTCCCAAGTAGCACACTACGGACATAATTAGTTGCAGTAACTTGAATATGACTTAGCAAGTTATATTTATGTTATCTCAACCGAATGGCATCAAGTGTGCTACTAGGGGTACCAATTTACTTTTAGTCAGCCTTTAGCAGTCCTTGAGATGACCCGAAAGAAACCCCCGAACAAAGAAGAGTGAATAGCGTAATGTTGAACATTTGTGTCGTAGATATAGATTGCGGCAATTCCAAAGCGCAAACATTGACACATTCCCAATAGGAGTAAAGCCCAAAGTAAATTTGGACGCCTTCAAGTGATCATAACTCAAGTATTAAACAACGGGGGCGACTCCGGCGTAGTGGTTAGCATCCATACCTCTCACGCCAAAGTTACGAGTTCGAATCTCACCCCCGTACAAGTTACGAAAATACCCAAACGGTATTTGAGTGACTACGACGGGAGATGAAGCAGCCCAAGGCTGAAAATCTCGATAATAAAGGAATAAAAAAAATAAAAAAAAAGTATTAAACAACATACACGCTTGTTGTGCATCTGTCACTTCTTTACCGCATCCTCGCAGTTTTCGCTTGACAATTGCCCAATAGTTTGAACTCCGGGCAATTTGGAGGATTAATCTGTTTGGCAACGCAATTAACATTTGCAGCAAATGTAACGTTGGTCTTGTGTTGCCAAATGAAGGGTAAAATCCGCTTTTTCAGACACTCTTTAATGTAAACCTTCAACGTCATTGTGTGAGATGTGATGAAAACCATGGTTTTAAGGCTACAACAGCAGATTCCTTGCCAAATCATTGATTTCCGAGTAAATTTATCAGCAAAAACAACATGACCAGTTGCCAGGTAAAATTTTCGTCCGGGGATTTGTTTATAATCCATTTTGACATATGTTTCGTCATCCATTAAAATACCATCAAATTTCGTCAAAACTCGTTTGTCCAGTCATCGTGCTCGTTTTTTGGCCACCAAATTTTGTTTCATGGAGCGATTCGGATGTTTACTGGCACAAAAAGGCTTTTATCCTTCTCTTGAAAGGATGTTACGCACGGTGGAAAAGTTGGAATCGTATTTCTTTGTTAAATCACGTATGGAGACACCTGGGTTGCCTTTCACGTACCTTAACACGTTTCTCCTCAGCTCTTTGTCCCTAGTGCCACGTTTATGATAGATGCGCTGTGCTCTATCCACACTGAGAGTATCCTCTTGTAACGTTTGATTGCAAGACACACCGTTAACTTTGGGAATTTTAACACTGTAGCAGACCACCAAGGATTCTCTAGATGTTTGTGCACAATTAATTTTCTTTTCTCAAGTTGCATGATCCGTAATTTTGAGATGCGTCGATCAATCGAGAAAAACGTTTCACCAATTTCTTCTTCAATGAAACATCAACAAATGCCTGTCAAGCGTTCTTTGTTCCAACCACCAGGGACGCGGTGGTGTATTCAACCGTGCGTCCAGATTTACTTTGAATCGAGTTTTAGCTAAAGAACATTTTAAAAAAGGGTGTTGGAAAACATATAAACTTTAAATCAGATTTTTGCATCAAATATGGTCAAAATACAAAACGTTGTGCAAAATGCCATTTTAAATTGTTAAAGGTTAAGCAAAGGGGACCGGAAATGTCAAAATATTGATCAATCTAATTTTCTCAGTCGATTTCCTACCTACTGCTTAACTTCAAAGCAGACTGACTAATGTAGGTTAGAATTATTATCTAATTCGTTTTGGATTACGTCGTGCAAAGCGCCAGATGCAATTGTGGATGAGACTAAAATGCATCCTCAATGTGTAAGAAGTGCACCGGTCCTGTCCGGATCCAAGTCAAAAAAGAAATATGCAAAAATGTGTTTGCGAGCAAATTGTTTTACTCGAATCAGAAGCGATTTTGGGATTTTGGATAAGAGGGTTAATTGTGCAGCAAAGATAATTTTGGCAAACGATAACAAACGCTTAACTCAACTGTCATCAAGTGAGCAAAAGACTCAGTAAAGACTGGCTCAGAAAGTATGGACACAGTCAGAAACCGCTGCCATTTTGCTATAATTGATAACCAGTTTCATTTTAAAGGCCCTGTTGTTTACCTTTATCTCTTAGCACTTGTGTAGTGGTTTAATTGTTTTAAACAGTTGGTTTCAAAATGCCTGTTAAAAGGAAGTTCAGTGTGGATAACATGTTTGAGGATAAAACGAAATCGGATCGAAATAGAGGTCCTGCTGACATTCGTTTGCATAAACGTATTATGAAGGCATTCGAGCACAAGAAGGATGTGTCAGAGCGGAATGTGGTCAAAAAAGTTCGACCTTTGAAGACCAATGTTCATCGTGCCAAAGAACGCCCACAGTGCGAAAGTTGTTGGATACGATGCTTGCAGAGAATTTGAACTTTATAATTGTGGATTCCAAGACCTACGTAGAATTTGGCCGGAGCTACAATATTATACGGTGCATGAATGGAAAGTACCGTACCAGTCAGTGACATCTATTCAAGTCAAAAAGTTCGGTTAGAAAAATATGGTCTGGCAAGCTATTTGTGGCTGTGGTAAGATTTCGCAGCCCTTCATCACAACTTCTTCGATGAACAGTGAAACACACATCAAAGAGTGCTTACAAAAACGACTTCAGTTACTTTCTTTCAAAAATAAGGGAGCAGATGCGTGTGGTGGTCGAAAGATTCTTTATGATTACCTTTGTATGGGTCCCCTCACATTGCTCAATCCCAGGCAATGAGAAGGCGGACTCTCTAGCAAAGGTGGGCGCACAAGAAGGCGAAAGTTTTTAAAGAAGAATCCTGCATGATGATGTTGGAAAACTATTCAGCGCTAGAACGACCCGGGTAAGGAAGAAATGATCAGCCCTTGGCAGAAAGAAACTCAAATAAGAAATAAATCATGCTCCATAGCTGAGAAAAAAGTCAACCATATTATCACAAATAACACCCAAACATTTCCACGGATTTCATAAATAGCTCTATATTTCGTAGAATTTACCTATCGTTCTAATAAATTAGTGCTTTTTAACCACAGTTGCTCTACAAACCTTGATCACAACTTCAAGCGGAATACACAACCATGAGGACACCAGGTCAATCATTCCACAGTGCAAATAAAAAAAAACAACAACAAGATAAAATGTCACTAATTGATGGACAAATAAGAGAAAAACCAGTTCGGTCAAGTTTTTTATCCGTTCCTTCGCTTCCAAGCATTCCGTTTTGGTTGATTAGTTTTTTCAGTATTATGTTTCAATAAGCCGTTGAGTAACACCGAGATATGGTTCGTACTTGCTGTTATTCACCGACCATAAATCAATACTGAAAGGTGAACTGGCAACCTTCTTTCGCTAACACTGAAGCAAAAGAATCACCTGACATCCAAAGGCTGTCATTTATGCTCAAATAAACTATAATATTTGCTATTCATTCCACTAACCTACCTGTTGATTATCGGCCATCATCTCTCCATAAAGTATAACTACCGATGTAAATTCCCCATAAATTACCTACTAGCATCCATTATATCAAGACCATGTGCACACACCCACGTCACAGAAATTGCACCGCTCGTCATCATTCTAAGCTGCCCTTGCAAAGGGTTAAACTCGCCAAGGCCCTTGTACAGCGATGATGATTATGATGGCGTTTCCTGTGAGGGGAGTCAATGCTACAAATTACCCCTATTGCTATCACGTTACTCGATCACCAGACAACCGGCGACGGCGTGGATTTCATTGTGAAATCGTGGCCACAAATGCAGCGCAAAAGCCAGCCAATATCTCGATAATGACTCCGTTGAAAGCGATAGGGACTGGCCGCGAATTCAAAATGAGCAGAGTGCATTTCTTTGTCTCCGTCCGTGCTGGGCGAAAGAGTAGACCGAACGAGGAAGGTCCAGTCGGGGTCGGTTTTCTGGGTTACAAGAATTTGGCCTTGTTTCCAAGATGGGGTGCGGTTCGACAACGATTGGCAGTCGCAAGTTCGTTAAACTCGACTACTAGCACCGAAAACCGGGCGGTGAAGTCCTAGATGTGCTTTTTGCATAAGTATCCCATCATCGAAAGAAACGCGTGTGTGTCATCGAATCGAATTTCGAGTGCCGGTAAGAAAATAAACACACGAGAATGAGAAACTGCCGGCACCCAGTCGGTATATTATTCGTGCTCAACACATGTGGCACTACAGTGTAGAGGTGCATATGCTAAACGATGTCTGTAGGTAGATAGATAGGAAGTACAAGTTCATAATTTGTCGTTGAAGTCGTCTTACAGTCGACGACGGCAAGAAAATTCGCCGAGGTCACGACGGTTCAGTTGCAATTGCAATGTTGCGTCATAAACTCCGGAGACGACTTTAACCGAATGAAATTCGTTCTGGAATCAATGAATGATGTAATGGTATCCTCAAATACCTCAGTCGATAAGAAGCTTTCGAAGCCAGAGGCGGTGGGTTCGATTCCTGCTCCGGTCGAGGGAAACCTTAGGATTGGAAAATTTGTTCGACTTCCCTGAGCATTGCGTATCATTATGCTTGTCACGCAATTCATAAATTCATGCATTGAGCTGACATGAACAGCTCTCAATTAGCAACTGTGGAAGTGTAATTAGAGCTCGAAGTTTGAGAGCAAATAATAAGCTAATTGTAAAGCAATAAACAAGAAACGCTACGAAAGCAGATGTAGTTTTGAATATTTTTTTATGATTGTGATAGCTCTTTTCATAGACATCATAATCAGTTTTGTTTATGGAGGAGGTGGGAGCATTTATCTTCGCCGGTCCATCTCCTCCTTGGGATCTCTTGAGATAAAGCCTGTCCGCGTCAAATTTCGGACACGAAAATAAAAGCAGTAAAACAATTTACACAATTAACAATTCATCAAAACCGATTGTTTTTTTCACAATAATGCAGTTATATGTACATTAGAAACAGTTGATTCTTCTGTAAAATTCTCGAACTTTCTGTGGCACACGGTTCCGGTTCTGTACGGTATCCTCAGATACACCCGCCGTGACGATTCTCCATTTTCCCTTGAAATCATCGGTACCATTTGCTCTCTTCTTAGTTTCCAAAAGTTTCCACTTAACTAGAGCCCAGTACTTCTCTATTTGACGAAGTTCTGGACAGTTTGGTGGATTGGCTGGTTCTGGCACGTATTTCACCTCTTGTACCTTGAACCATTCCAGGACGGATTTCGCATATAGTGACAAGAAGCCAAATCAGGCCAAAACAGAGCTGGAGGGTTGTGGCTTCTGATAAACGGCTTTTTCAGACATTCTTTCTCCTACACATTCTTAATGATAGTGTCGGTAAAGATGAAATTTTTAGATTTTCGACCACAACTATGTATGGCCTGCCAAATCAAATACTTCTTCGGGAATTTGAACACCTACTTCGTCCAGAAATTCTCTTTTGCATTGCAGTGTAAAAAGTCAGACCCGAGAGATGTTTAAAGTCTTTGAGTACGTATGTTTCGTCGTCCAATATGATACAAGAAAATGTTTGTAAAGAATTGGCTTTACTTCATTTTCTGTACGTATGATTTTGACTTCCCAACTTTGCGAACCACATTTCGCACAGAAAGATTGGCATTTTTCTCAACAATGGCTACCACCTTCTTGTCCATTTGTCGGCAGCATATTTTTCGATTTGTTCCACTTCCAACCTTCCGATCCACAGTCAAGCGCTGGTCAAATGATTTGTAAACACAAAACACGGTAGTTTTCGTTTTTTGACAAAATCGCGTACCGATAAATTCGGATTTTGCTGCCGTTCGTACAAAATGCGTTTGCGCACTTCCACTTTATTCGACGCCATTTTACTGAATGTAAACATGTTGTACCACGAAATTTAAGTGGAAAGTATCAGCTGTCATATGAGTGATACGTTTCGGCGACCCGTGAAATAATTCAAAATCTACATTGAATGAGAAGTGTCCGCAATTTAACGTGTACAGGCTTTAATAGGCTGAGCCCAAGTCCGGCCAAAATATCACATTCTCCTTTGCGTGATACTTCTTGATGAATTTCGGCAATTTCCGGCAAACACTTCGCACTCTAAACCTCTCCGATCACTGTGAGCCACGCAGGAAGGAACAGCGACTTGGACATTCCTTTATCGCTAAGCACCAGTCACTAAAGGACCTTCTTCGGGGGCTCGGAGTAGAAGATGTATTTGACGTCAGCGCTTACATTCATCTAGTCGTTGTCGTTCAGCGTCAAGTAGGTCTCGTAAATGCCGGATGGGCTTTATCTGGTGGATACAAAATGCCTCACGATGTCCAACTTCTTCACTTCGGGGTGGAGCTGACAGTACGAACAAAACATCGAACGTAGTTGCTTGACTGTTCTCGCCTTTTTTGAGCACAACAGGGTTGCCACAATTAGCTATGTACGTGAAAAAGCGCTAAAATCAGTCCATTTGAATGCAAACGTTACTGAAGAAAACCTATTTCACAACAAATATGGTTAGAAATTTCTTATTTAATTTCGTAAAATCTTGTTTAGTATGATGATGTTTAGAAGGAAATGTTTCCTATCACCATGAGGCTTTTAGGAGTGGATAGTATTTTTTCTACAACGAAGATGTAAAGAGAAAATGTTGATAATTCTGTTAGTGTACGGCAGACTTTGACAATTTAATAGAAGACATATTTCGATTATTTAAAACAAATTGCAGCTAGTGTTTTGATAAACGGTATTTTCTGTACATTCTTTAACGATGGAAATTTAAAAATACATTAAAAACCATATGGTTTTAACTAGTAAATGAGAATAAAGATTAGTAAATCCATTTTATTCCAACTACCTTTATTGCTTATCTTGACAGCTACACGTATTTCATCAACAATGTGCAGACTTCTTCAGTGTCGTGTACTCGACTGAAAGAAACCCTTCGCCATCTGCCGTATACTATTTTTCAAATACAAACGCCTTTCCTTATACACCTTTGACCTAATTATTCAGTAGCAGCGGGTGCTCCGCTGCGTCGGCTTCAATGTCGTTTAAGTACTAATTTGATGAGCCATGTATACCCGTTACCTTGGTCTTTCTTTGTGTTCTGTTGTTTGTTGATTTCTAAGCTTTTTGCGACGTCTACTATCCAGGGTGTAGAGGTAGTCCGTAAGATTGCGATGTCATCCGACGTTGTGTCATGATTCATCCACGAAGATGTGTTCTGCAACTGTCGATTTGAATTTATTTGAAATCCCTTTCCCGATCTGTTTGACAGCCTTAGTTATTTCCGCTAGATGCTCTTTGAACCTTGTTGCCAAGGTTCTATTTGTTTGATCTATTTTGCTGCAGTGTTTACACTTGATTTAGTATACCCCTGCTCTGCCTAATATGTGTAATGAATCTTTGGTGGAGCCTAACAATGATGCCAATTGATTGTGCCTACTAGAGAAAACTAAGTCTAAGCCAAATTCCCTAAGTCGTGGTTTTAGCTTTTGAGTAATGTCTTTTTCGAAGGGGACGGATACACGTTTCAGGGGTTCAGGTGACTCAGAGAGAGTTGTTTGCGATTTCCTATGAAGATGTATTTCCTTCTTGTTGATGATAGCTGAATTGTCCTCTTTTCGTAACCATTGAGTCTGGCAGTTTCGAAAATATATGCTAATTTTTTGGCTTTTTCGGTTTTATTGAGAGAAAGGGCCAACACCCGGTGGATCATGTGCTGCAAAGAGGCCATTTTATGCTGAAAAGAGTGATTTGAAGTGTAAGCGATAACTCTTTGGGTGTTTGTGGGTTTTCTGGAGATTTCAGACTCTAATGACGATGATGACAAGGGTTCTCTCACTACAAGAAGATCAAGCAAAGCAAGTTACCCATCCTTTTCTATTTCATGAATGAGCTTAATGTTTTTGTGGTGATTGTTGATTACTTAAAGAATTGTTTGTTTGACTACGGCGAAGATGTCGTCGACGCATCTCCACCAACGAGTTGGAAGTAATCCTTTCGATTTTAGGATTGTTTCTAGATTCGCAATAAGCAGTTCACAGATGAATGGGGATAGAGGGTTTCCCATGGGGGCTCCGTTTAATTGTTTATAGAATGAACCTCTGAAAGTGAAGTAGTTTTCTTCCATGCAAAGTCGAATCAGATTAAGGTCCATCCACACCTTTGCTTCCATGTTGTATCATCTTTTTGTTTTAAAAACCAATCTTTTAGCAGGTTAATTGCGTCCTTGATCGATACGCTAGGGCCATGACGTCGAAAGAAACCATAACTTCATTATCATTTATATGACCTGATGACTGAAGATATTGTACAAATTCTTAAAAGTTACTATCTGAGCTTGTTGGGAATTGCTTGGAGATACCTTGAAAATCATTTACTAACCGTTTTGCTTGCTTCTAGGCTGGAGATCCTACAGATGAAACAATCTCCCTCATTTCGATTCCGGATTTGTGGACTTTTAGGAGGCCTTTAGTTCTTGGAAGCATGGGGTTTGGTTCGTGAAGCCGGACTGCTGCATCCCCTTGTATTGATATATACTCCTTTAGTGTTTTATCAACGCGTTCCGCCATGTTTGGTAGGGGGTCTTCTCGAAGCTGCCTGTAAGGTCCATTACTGATCTTTGAAGCCATCTGCCTGTTGTAGTCCTCCTTATCCATGGTGACGACTCTGTTGCCTTCGTCTGCTTTTAGGTTAAAAAAAGGCTTTGACTTCAGTTCCCTAACGATTCGAATTTTCCTTCTCGTTGTTGTGTCCTTGTTTCTGTCCGTCCTCAATAATGTTTGAAGTGGTAGTCCTGGCTGTGTTTTGTAAAGCTGTCGCAAGTGTTTGTGGGGGAATTGCTGTCTCCACGTCGATGATGGTCTGCTCCACGTCGGGCTTGGTTGTAACCGCGTATTCTAATCCTTTGTGCAGGTGAGTCTGTTGTTCTTCCGGCGTCGTGGTGATGGTGGGTGTAAGCGTGCCCTGTTCCTTGGCGTGATGCGTGGTACGTGTTTGTTGGAATTCTATTATTAGTCTGTTGAGTTTCCTATCGAGGGCCGTTCGTTTCCTATTCGATTCGTATTCCTCTGCTACCTTGGATCAGGATAAGAAATCCTGGAATCCTGGAAAGTCTTTAAAGGCATGAGTATCCGATTTCTTGATCCTTATTGAGTAATAATGTTCAGCAATCATTCCTTATTATCTATAGCAGGTGAAAAAAAAACAAAAAAATCAAGGCTACTATAAAACACTGTTTAATACAGTGTTGCTGACTGAGCCGTTTGTTTGAAAAATATTCTTGGACAAAGTTGTAGCTGACACAAAAAATTAAAGGTGGGTTATATCAGAGATATAACTGCAAGGTTAACATATGACCGGGTTTGTGTTTTTCTTCTTATAATTATCATTGCTTACGGTTGTCAGTTCGTCAGTAATTAGTGAAAAAACTGTCGAATTTACGACTCTCAACTTAACGTTTCAAACAATCCAAAATGTACTATTTTTCATTATTTGAAATTATTTTTAAAGGATAAGTCACGAACATTTCACTCAAAAACAAACTCTTTTAATGTAAAATTTTATTGGTCGCCCTGAAAACGACAGTGGTTATGATAATTGGCCAGCAGGACATCATCATGTGCTTTTTTCGCTACAGCATAGTAGGTTATTAAACTTCTCGTCACTGTGAATGGCGGACGGTAAAATAGTTGGGATGATTCTAGTGAACCTTTGCAGCGCTTTGTTCTGGCTTGTAGATGAGCAAGCGCAGGCGATAATTTGCGAGCCAGACGCGCTATCGCGAGAAAACGGACGAGTTAGAAAAAATCTTCGTGGCAAGAGAGCAAAAACACAACCGCACGTGCCGCTCAAACAAACTTAAATATCCCAATGAAATCATTTTGGTTCGAATCGTGTGCTTTAAGGCCTCACCAAACTGCAGCGTTGTTTTTGCCGCCGCCTCAGCGAATCGCCGTGAAAAAATCGCCGCGGTGCGCCTCACAACTGCCTCTTCCGAACAACAATAAACAATCATCATGTTAACCCATGTGCACTGCACCAGTATCACCCGGGCGCCAAGGACCAGCAGCAGCAATAATGCACAACACAACCACAAGTTGAATAAATATTTATTCGCGTGCCGGATGATAGTCGCAAATTCCACCCTTTTCGACGCACACAATGCAACTCATGTGTCACCACTAACATCCAAATGCCATACACAATCCGACGGCATCAAAGTACTCCCCGTCGTCACGCCGTCATCGCTTCAGATTTCAGTTTTCAAATCGAACCCAACGGAACGAAGCTGCTGCGGCATGATCGTCCGTGGTTAGCCATTCTACTTTGAAACGTTTATTGCTGCCACCGGCGACGCCGCTGGCTGCTGTCTATTTTTATCGGAAAAGGCGCACCGCGGAGAATATTCAACTGCAGAACTGAGAACGCATTGCACATGTTTACAGATGACGGGTACCGACAAAACAAGGTGCAATCAATGACGAATTGCACGCCGCATGATCTCTTCCGAGTCGCTGGTGAAATTATGGAAAGCTGTCGATCGGAGGCATTATGATGAATGCAGACAGACTCTCTTCGCGTTAGACCGTCCAATGAGTAATCTATTAATCATGTTCAATTTTCATTCGACAGCTCATCACGCCACATCGGATGGGTATGGATGGTGTGTAATTGAGGTGCACATACTAACACACGGGTATTCGGGTTGGCATATGCTGGGTTTACCCTCGCTAATGTGAGCATTCGACTCCGATATGAATGTTTGATGGCAAGCATAGTTTAGATTTCAATAAACGGTTCTGGATATTCCACTTGGGTTAAGTGGGTCAGACCTGTAAACAGAGAATATCATTTGTACATACTTGGAATAGACCTCGGGACCGATGCCAGGTATTTTCCAGAAATAGATAGTTGTTTGTGTTTATACATTCAATCTTGAATGAATTGTGGAGAGAGTAATCCCCTCTTTTCATGATTTTTTTACTAAAATTCGTAGTTAAGGTCAACATGCCTTGATATCTTTAAAATAGTATTAAGGGACTTGGACGAGTAAGTCAAACAAGCTTTCCTAATTCCAATTTCCAATTACTTATTAGTATCCTTGATTTCCAAAATACGAAATCGTGTCAAACTTATTACAAAATTACTAAACTACCTCCAATCAACTAGCAGAATTTAAATTAACAAATCGCTTGATCAGTTTTAAACAGTTTTAAAATAGAAAGTAAAAAACTGAAACCCTTTTTAAAACTATCACTAGTAAACGCGAGCAAATTCCTTTAAATACCACTATAAAAGACATATCCTTTGACAGATAGGCTTGTGTTGTCTCCGACTAACAGTTGTCTTCAATGTTGAGTCCTGCACTCGACTTGTATGAGAAAGAATAACATGTTGCGGTAAACTGCTGACTAATAGGACCGATTACTAGTTTTAAACTGGAGTTTAGAAACTGTAACATTCTG
This sequence comes from Aedes japonicus, assembly GCA_034211315.2. Classification (NCBI taxonomy): domain Eukaryota; kingdom Metazoa; phylum Arthropoda; class Insecta; order Diptera; family Culicidae; genus Aedes; species Aedes japonicus. Next base: position 87,734 of record JASCZW010003043.1, read on the forward strand.
AATTTGCTTTTTCCGAGGGCTTTAAACTGTTGGAGTTTCGCAAATTTTCAGCCCAATATGTACAAAGTGAAAATATTTCTTCAAGCAGTTGAAATGTAGAAGAAGCAGAATATGGTGAGACCATTCCAATAAAAGAAAAATATGTTCCAGTTCATTTCAATTAACAGAGCCTGTTATTATTATTATTATTACTTATGAAGGTTTTCTGGCAGGACTCTGAATATAGTAGAAACCTCTACGCCAGGCCTTTGATGATATCGTTGGGTAAATCCATTCGACTCATTTTGCCAGCCACGTTTGAGTTTTTTGAGTCCTTTCGTCTGTTTCTTCAATTGCGTGTTTGTTGTTTTGTTAGTTAGTGTTACGTTATAAGTTTAACAACGCGTTTCGTAACTTCTTTATTATTTTGTAGTTTGATCTATCAGTGTCTTCCGAAGCAGTTTCTCGAACCAAAAATGAAAAAAATAGTCTGGCATTTCTAATTTTCTTGGTCATGGCTCTGTTGTTAAGCCAATTCGATGCAATATCTGGATTTTCTCTTCTTTCTACGACGTTATTATTTGCGTTCAGTCGTGATGTGAGTAGTTTGTTTGGCTTTCATGTTCTGTTTGCTCTGTTGAGTTCATACGTCGCCCATTGCCGGTGCACATTCTGAAAGCTGTTTTCTTCAAAACTGGGTTCCCAAAATTATATAAGCAAATTCGCCTTACGCTAAAATACGTCGATAAAAGTATAAAACTTATGGTTACCATTCCATTTGCATGTCATTTCTTAATTCTTACTCTTTATTTATCGTTAATTTTAATTATTTTTATTTGTTGTTGAAAGCAAGCCACAAAAGTAATCAATTGCTTGATACATCAAACCTAAATTTCCGATTAATATGAATAATGGATCATGAGATGAATAATGGAACAGTTCCCCTATGTGGAAATGCTTTCCAACAGTGTGCTGGTTTGTGATAATAAACTATTTCAGCTTTGCAACTGATCCTATATGATCAAATGCAGCATTTCTGCTATTTTCAAATACTGTACTTGACCACTGATAACCATCTCAGAACTACAATGTTCATCGATAAAAAGTACTAGAGGATTTTCAGAAACACTTTTGGGCTGCATTTTCACTGACCTGGCAACAGATGTGTGCTTTTTTTCCAAAATGTTAAAGAACCAGACAAGCCCTGGGACCTTGTAATTGAAGTTAAACTACCTAAAGGTTTTGCCTATGCCCAGGACATGTCAATCAACAGCATATTTTTCTAAGGGCCTGTTACTATTTTAAGTATTTGGTTAACATCTATACAGATAACACCGAATCAACAATTTCACGCTACACCACTCGATTCACAGCTCCATCTCTCCATCCTCGGCTGCGCCTTACGCTCGCCAGATCGTTGAGTACCTGGTCTTCCCACCTAGCCCACTGCATCTTTCTGGCCAGCCGGATATGCAGGAATGTTTTCCGACGTTCTAGCAACATGCCCTGCCTTCTAGCTTTTGCCACCTTCAGAACACTTGGTTCACCATAGATTTGAGCGAGCTCGTGATACATTCTTCCACCACCACACATCGTTCTCCTGCATACCGGTAAAGATGGTCTTAAGCATGCGTCGCTCGAATAATCAAGTGCTTGCAAGTCCTCTTTGAGCATGGTTCAAGTATCATATCCTTGAAGAATCACCGTCTTATATAGGGTGTCCCAAATCAAATTGAATCACTGAAAACACTCTATAGAAAATTACCTTGTTGACCGTTCGTCACGATCTTATCCCTTTACATTTCGTACGAATGCAGTCCTTCCCGGTCCTTGGCTCTCTGAGCGAAATACTTGGACAAATTCAACTTTTTGGCCAGATCCCTGACCGGCACATTGGGCTTCCGCTTAAACGCTTTCACTAATACAACATTCATTCTGACCGCATTTCTCCTTCTGTTCGAGCTCAGAGTTTCGTCGAGCTCGGAGTTTCGAACTGCAGTTTCGATTCCTTCAATTCGCGACATTGCGTTTCGAGTGACGCATTTTTTTCTAATTTTTGAAAAACTGACAGCGATAAAAATACAATAACAAAAAAACACTCTAAACTACTTTAAGCGTTTTGTAAACACCACTTCCACTGATGATGCACCTTCGTATTTCACGACTAACGTTGTTATCTGCCGTTAGAAGGGATCAGAGGTAGACGAATTCATCCACCACCTGTATGGCCCTGTATGGCACCTAAAGCTGCTGGCCACAAGGTCCATTGACATTAAATCGTAACGAAAAAGAAAAAGATCTTTCTTTTTTTGTGCATTTTGGTGGCCAACGTTGCCGAATGTTCAGACCATGAATGACTGAATAAATGAAAGTGCAAGAGTAAATTTTGATATAAAAAATGTAAGCGTTTTGTCCGTTGTGCGAATAAACGGCGTTTTGCTTTTAAGGTTTTGTTTGTTGGTACCGTACAATCTTGAGCCAAAAGATACCGGAATTTACTCAAGAAACTAAAAACACAAAATTATACATCAAAATCGATATTGTCCTCTTCAAAGTACAGCCCTGGAGGCTGCTGGAACTCCTCCAGGACATAACAACGCAAGAAAACTGTTAAATATTCGCAGTATAAACATCGAACCCGTGATTTTACTGTCAAGTTCTGTCTGTCGTTGCGATTTGGATCTGTTTTTACACCGTTCGAACACAGACATTGGGGTTTTCCTTCAATACCCTCTTCACCTTTCGGTCGATGACAGGATCAGCACCGACAAACGTACTGACAATGAATTGAATCACGCTCGAACAACATCCGCTTGCGCACGTGTTTTTCATTCGCCGCCATCTTGTACACTAACCATGGATGGTAAACACCAATCATAGTCTTTTTCATCAAAGTTTCCCAGCTAGACATCAGCAAAATTTTTTACTCCTACGAGCAATATTTTAAAAGTTACAGTTATGTGGAGGTGTCCGGGTTAATGGGGATACAGCCCTTATAGTTCGCCTGAAGTCCTTTGAAGCTCCGAAAAAAACAATACTAAAAATATCCAAAACTGTGTTTTAGCATTACAGGAGCTAAAAGGTTATATGTTTTTTTAAATTGTTTTCCCAAGCTCAAACGCTTTCGAGATATTTTGAAAACAAATGCGGTGAATTTGATTATATTTTGTAAAATAGTCGTGATTCTTCATTTGTGACGATGAATTGTCCAAAATAAACATAAAATTTCAAGCAATGTCACTTTTACGACAGCTCTTACTCAACCACATCCAAACCAAACGACTTGAATGGTTGCACATTATTAGTGTATGAGTGGCACTTTCTTCAAACAAAAACTTAAAGGGTGTTCCGATCAAAATTCGGTCAAACAGTAATGTGTGTGAGTTGATCAAAGTGCTTTTTAATAAGTCATTTTTTTTTCTTTTTCAAGTTCAGTTAATACAGAGTACAGTAGAAATATTCAACTAAGCTTCCTTTTTACCGATTGCGAAATGCCGGGTCTTTCATTTAACACCTGCCATAACATTTTGTACAGTCTCCTTGTACAGTATAGTTTGTAGTATAGTTTTGTATAGTTTTCCTTGAACTGTTTCTCGCTCACAACAGCTTTTTGAGTCTTCTTAAGGTTCCGCTTGACGATGGCCCTATAATGTTGGATTGGGCGGAGCTCTGGCGTGTTGGGAGGGTTCTTGTCACCACTTGAACGTTTTTCGCAGCATACCACTACATAGCCTTTTTTCCGTAATGACAATGACATAATGACATAGAACGGAACAATTGTGTCGCTTCAGGAAAGGCAGTAGACGTTTTTGTAGGCACTCGCCCAGATGAATTTCCTGGTTGACGGTTCCGGTAGCAATGTAATTGTTGCTCTTCAAGTCACAGGTACAGATGGCCTGCCACACCAGATATTTCTTCGCGAACTTTGGCAGTTTAATGTGCTTGAAAATATTTGCCACCTTTCTCCGTCTGGTTGCCGTATAAAATTACTGTCCAGCAAGCTGTTTAAGTCTGCCTTGACGTAAGTTTCGTCGTCCTGTACCACGCAATCAAAATTCGTCAGCATCGTCGTGTACAACTTTCGCGATCGTGCTTTGGCCGACGTGTTTTGTTTATCGCCGCGATTTGGAGTCACCAATTTCTTGTCAGTCGACTGTCCAGCTCGTTTTTTAGCTCTATGCACGGTTAAAGACGCCACTCCCAGCTTCTTTGCGACATCTGGGACCGAGAGGTTGAGGTTCCGCTCGAAACAGCGGGCAACTCTTTTTGTCGTCGCTGTGGCCTCCGGCTTTCGATTTCTCCCCGATCCAGCTTTCCTGGCTGTCGACTAACGTTCACCGAGCACTTTTAATACGTTGATAACAGTTGGTTTAGCCATATTCAACAATTTCGTCATCTTGGCGTAAGAGTAGTTGGGATTTTCGCAATGCACGTGCAAAATTTTGATGCGTTGCTTCCATGAATTATCCAGCCAATGAGTTATCCAGCCGCGTCAATGTTAATGCTCCAAAAAATTACCAACAAAATCAGTCAAAAACATTGTAAATAAAAAACTTATGTACAGAATTTAAAAAACTTTGAGATACAAGGACAGTTGAAAAATATTTCCAAAATATATGATGGAGCTATTTTTGATTCATTGAGTGTATTGTTAAAATTAAGATTTGGTAGAATTTTGGCAAAGTAAATCTAATTCGAAACAATTTCGTTGAAAAAAAGAAAATACAAAATAGGCAATGTAAAGCTCGATGACAAGTCAAGTCTCGATTTATCGGAAATTATGGTCAATTAAAAGAAGTAAAATTATGTTACACCAAATCAACTGAAGATTATAAATAATATTTAATCAATACAATTTTTTTATCGTATTCAATTTTTCCAAACCGAACCAACGGCGCACAGGTCTATTCGAAGGTCGAATACGCTTTTCAAATTTCGTATGGACAATAAATCTTCCGTTGACTCGCCGAAACAGAAAAAATACATTCAAACGCAAACGAACACTCCTACAGAGCTACGCGCAGTTTTTCCCCCGGCAGAGGTTAATTCAATTGTCTGTGAGAATAAATATTTGAACGAAACCGCCACCGATCCGATCCAATCTGACTGTTTTGATTTTTATGACGAAAAGGTCAATAAAACCGTCCACCAGCAGGGCGATAGCCGATTAGCTCGAATTTTTTTTCAATTTTTTGCCCTGTCTATGCCCCATTGTCAATCGGACACGCGAGCGAACCTGAGATAAGCCGTTTCAGAGCAATTTGCCGAAAATGTGATAAGCCACTTACCGAAAGTAGAATTGAAATTGATTGCTAGTTTAATCCATTTGACGTACGATGCTGGAGGCTTCAGGAACCACGCCAGAATGGATTTTCATCTTTTTCTTTATTACTGATTAAAATAAGCTTCGTATTTTTCCGCACAAGGACACTTTCCGCTACTACGAACACTATCTGCTAAACTGTTGCTACACTCTATGTAACTAAGGCTTAAGTATCGTGAACTACAGAAAAATTATTATCGCCGTTCAGCAAGTTAAGTAATTTTCCACTCATTTTCGGTCATCATAATTTTCACACACACACACTCAAAGAAAAAGCTAAATAAATAAGAATAGAAGTTAAACGAATAAACAATTCACACTTCGTTAGTCGCTTGTTGCTTGCCGCTGCACTCTGATATGCCGCAGGCCACCACGACGGAAGATATGGTTTTCAACTCATTAGTCTGAAAGTAGAAACAAGTAAACAGTGCAGAGTATTAGTCAGATGTGGCACGTGTTTTTGACGATGTGGTGAGAATGGAATTGGGTCGGTAAACGCCCACATGGTAGTGAAAACTGATGATTTCGTCATGATAATTTTTGTTCCTAAGAGATCCCATCATTTCCTGAATTATTAGTAACGATTCAACCATCAACTCTCGCAGCGAAATCCAACCCTTTCTATTCTTACGATGGTTAAAACGCAACACAAACGTGTAGAACTTTTAATTTTTCAATTCAACCTTTGACTTACTAAGATCCGGCGACGCAGAACTAGCAGATGGAGACCCAACTTTTAACCAATCCTGGCGAAGCATTCTCGCAATTCCTTCATCATTTAAGCCAGGTTCGGCGTTATCCGGAAACTGATCCACATCGCAGGAGAAGTCATCTTTGAAAATCGGCGCACTCGTTATCCTTATTGTGGAAAAATCAATACCTTTAAAAAATGCGTGGTCTCGTATGCTATCGTAAGACGAATCATCCGTGGCACCCAGTCTTTGCCGAGGTTCCAGCACAAGAATTTTACGAATCAATTCCTCGGCGTCTCGGTTAAAGTCGTTCGGAAATACAAGCTCCAGATTGTTTATTTTCTGGAATATCAGATAATCGTTCGGTCCTTGGAAGGGTGGATAACCGGCAATAAGCTGATACAGGATGCAACCAAAAGACCACAGATCGGATGCTTCAGTTGAAGCTTTCCCTCTTAGAATTTCCGGCGAAACGTACTGTGCTGTTCCCACAAAGCTGCCTCGTTTTTGCTTTATCCTTCCTAACTGATCGTCGGAATCGCAACCATCATCATCCTGCTCTTCAAGGCTAGGTATAGCCTGTTTTGTTTCGTCTATACGTGCCGAACCAAAATCGGCTATCATGATGTGGAAGTCGTCGTCGAGCAGTACGTTCTCCGGCTTCAGATCGCGGTGTATAATGTTTCGAGTATGCATTTCTTCCATTGCCAACAAGATTTGCGCCGAGTAAAACCTGACACTTTCCATATCCAACTTCTTAACTCTTCGCATTAGTTGCAGCAACGTGCCTTTTCTAGCATACGTCATCACAAAGTACAACTTCATGGGATCTTGAAAGGTGCAAAATAGTTTAACAAACCCTGGCACACCACTCAGCCTGTTTAGTGCTTCCCGCTCGCGTTTAATGTATTCCTGCTTTCTTTCGCGAATAATCTGCCGTTTCTCGCAAACTTTAACTGCAAGAATATAACACTGAATTAACGAAAAACAAAAACAAAACAAAACCACGATTTACCTGCCCATTCCTTTGATGTGTGGATATCTTTGGCTAAGTACACGATACTGAAGCTACCTTCGCCTAGCTGTTTCCCGAATATAAAGTCATTGACGCAGCGTTTGGTCGGGGGAAGAGGGTTGCTAGAGGGTCGATTTTCTTCGCCTTCGGTGGCACTCATTTTCATTCTAGGATATAATGGGTAACGACAGCGGATTGATTGAATGGGAGTGGGCGACACTGTGAGGTCCTACGGAAAAAAAATAATAACAAATTTGTAAACCACAAACAGAGCTATGCGCGAGCTACCTAGTCACACCGAAAAATTCTGAGCTAAGCTTTGAATTAGGTTGTTGTTTATGTTTCTAGCAGTTTGTGTGATTACCATCGGGAAGAAAGGGTTGGATTTCGCTGCAAGTAATTCATTTGCGAATTGAAGGACGCATGGTTTCCGGAGTAGTTTGGTGTTCATCACGAAGAACAGACATCCCAGCTGGAGTGCCCTTCGTGTGTAAATTTCTGTAACTGCCACTTTAAAATTACAGCTCGTTTCCGTTAGTTTTGGTGAATCGTATGTTGATGGCGCCACCTGCACGCCTCGAGATTTGATAGTCTGTCAATTTTAGTTTGGTGAAACCTAGACTAGGCGGCGCTGTTTTTTGGTTTACTTTCAAAAATGTACACAGTAATTTGAGGAATAATGGTCGAGCCTGGATGTCTGTTCTTTGTGTGTTTATTTCATCTGCGCTGCCGTTCATAGAATATTGGTAACATTTGCAAAGAAATTCACAGCGAACATGTAAACCATATGCGATTCAAGGCAGTGCGGGCCTAGCGGGTAATTTTTGGATTCATGTATTTCTGAGAAGATGTAAAAAAGGGGCGATTTCAGGCCTATGACAAGGACCAATTTTCAGCAAGCTCAGCTGTCAAAATAATGTCAACATTGTAAGTTGTGTCTGTTGTTGCTCGTTTTCGTTGTTCATGCCATACAAAGCAGAAATCGCTATTAGGATAAGTGACCTTGAACGCACGCACACTACAGCGCCATTTAAAACAAAGGAGTGCAAGTAAGAAGGAAAATCTTTTGGAGGAAAACAAACCATAATTCCTCTGCATGTGCTAGAAAGGGAAATGTGATTAAACGTCAAAAAGCCTAATATGGTGTTTCACATCAAAACAAACAACCAAAACAAATTATTAGACTTCTATTTGACAGCTGACAGCGGGCCCAAATCAATTTGGGCCCAGGACATCCTGTCTACTGTCAATCACTGCTATTGATAAAGGCCTGTTAATGGCCTGGGCGATTTTTTAATGCTACATTATTTCGAATTTCTTGGAGGCATAAATTCAACAAACTTCAAAGATTTTACATACCAAACTTCAATGACCTGACATGCATGTTGGAATGCCGCAAGACATCTATTAAAGTTCGGAACTTGTGCCTTCTTTTGCCTAACTTTAGGCGATGAGAGGTTTGGAGCAACTCATGTGAGGATATGTAGAGGAAATTCGCCGATTTTCAAACCTCTAATTCTATACAGGGTGAGTGGGAATTCCTGTCAATGAAGTAGACATGACAACAGGCTTGCATGAAATTTAATTTACAACGTAAGGACTGTATCGTTAACTATGAGTACACCTAAAAATTGCTGTATTTAATTATGTTTTATTTATTTTGCAACTGAAATTCATTTACATTGTTTATTGACCATCAAAAGAGCCCATTACATCAGATTCGAAAAAATAAACTTTGAAGTTTCTAACAAATCAGTGCTTTTGTGAATTGAACTCCCGTGATTTTGGGTTTAAAAGGTGTGTCCAGGTTACAGATGTCCTATTAAGCAGGGGTTGGAGCCGTTTGTTTGCTGATTTTTAGTAACACAGTTCCAGTTACACCAAAGCAGATCTAGGTAGCAGGTTCAAACGACAAGATTTGAAATTCAGAACACACTGGACGGACCTGGATGCTCGTTTTGCCGATGACAACTATTGGCATATGAAAAGCTCGGGTGAGCTCTTTCCTTAAAATACATTTAATTTTATATAGAACTTCAAATCTGTACGGGCCAAGGGAACTCACTCTCTTGCCTAAGTGTCAGAGATCGTCTGGAGTGGACTACATTCGTCTCTTTTGTATAGCTTCAAGATAAGCTCCTAGCTTTTGGAACCTTGAGTACAAACTCTTCTATTAAGGACTTAGGAAAACGTCTTTGTTTTCTATACTGGGATACAGATATTTTTTATCGCATTGCTACCGTCACGAAGAGTGGTCAGGTTTTGAATGTTAATATCTCACTCGTTGCTCAAAACGAGTTTGTAACACCAGTCGATCGTAAATATTTCTACGCATCAATTTTTTTAAAGAAAACATTGTCGATTTCGGGTCTCATCATATTTAATAGTTCATAAATGTTAAGCCTTGTCTATAAAAGTATATTAACCCCTTCAAGCCTAATGGGTCAACACCCCAAGAGGCTGTATAAAATCACAGACTGAATAAAAATTTACACTGTCTTGGGCAAAGTTGTTCTACATAATAAGTTTAAGGCTTAAGGAGTGTATCGAATATAAGCTATCCCCATACATTTGCGTTGTACGCATGTATTTGTGATGGTTTTTTATGCTCTGAACACTGCATGCTGTGCGTTTGACTGTCAGCTTTCTTTTGTTAACTTGTTTGTGCGGTTCAAATTCTGCGTTTTCAAAATGTCGCGTATTGAAAAGGAAGTGAAAATTAAGGTTCTGGACACATGGCTAAGTGAGAAGGGTATAACTATGCGAAAATTGGCGAAGCGGTTTGGAATTCATCATGCGAGTGTTAAAACCATCATTAATAAGTTTGGGGAACACTATTCTTTGGATGAGCTACCAGGAAGAGGCAGAAAACCCGGTTCTTCCAACCCGAAACTGGAGCAGAAAGTGGTATCTCTAATCATGAAGAACAAATCAATGTCAATACGTGATTTGGCCAAAAAAGCAGGAACGAGTGTCGGAATGATCCAGCGTATCAAGAGGCGAAACCACCTGAAGACCTACAAGAAGCAGAAAATCTCGAAACAAAGTGCAGAACAGAAGAAGCGAGCAGCAACAAGGGCCCGGAAATTGTATTCGCGTCTTTTGCAGCGTCCGGATGCATGCGTTTTGATGGACGATGAGACCTATGTAAAGGAGGACTCAAAAACTCTTCCAGGTCTACAATACTTTACTGCCGTCGTTGGGGAGGATGTGAGCGATGCGGACAGGTCGATTCAAGTGGAGAAATTCGGTCGAAAGGTACTGGTATGGCAAGCAATATGTTCCTGTGGTTTGAAGTCAACCATTTTTTACACTACCGGAACTTATAGTGCGGAATCTATCGATCTGAGTGTCTCCAGAAGAGGTTGTTGCCTTTATATAAGAAGCATAGTACACCTCTACTGTTTTGGCCGGATTTAGCGTCGGCTCACTATGCCAAAACCACTCTCAATTGGCTTGCGAAAAAGGGTATAGATTTCGTAGAGAAAAATATCAATCCACCAAATTGCCCTCAGTTTCGACCCATCGAACGTTACTGGGCAATCGTGAAGAGGGTCTTCAAGAAGACTGGTAAGGCAGCTGGGAACATGCAGGAGTTCAAAAAATATTTGGGCTCAAGCGTCCAAAAAATGCGATGCAACACTTGTCCGGAACTTGATGAAGAGCATTCGATCCAAAGTTCGAATATTCGTGAAGGAATAACTTAAATTTCATCCGGTCTTCATTATGTTCAAGTTTAACCTTGTACAATCAGGATCAATTTTTTGTATGAATAAAATATCGGGTTTCAACATAATTTGAAAGAAAGTTTGTGGATAGCTTATTTTCGATACACTCCTTAGTTGACGAGCTAGAGCATCCTGCTAATGAAGAAGTTCAGGACAAAATATTAATTGCCTATGTTTACACTATTAGCGTTGTTATAGGATATAGTACAAATGCATACGTATTATTAAATTCTCGTTGATAAAATTAAATATTTAAGGATATTTCTGCGATGTTCTTGGTTATCCAAAATGTACTTGAGTTTAAAACTTCAGATCTACAGTTGTAATAGTAGTGTTTAGGGCTATATTGATATTCCAGAAAATTTGGATATGGATTTTCAACACTTACAAAAAAATCATTTAGGAAATATGAACGTCAAATCGTAAACGAGCTCAGATCCAATTGTACGAGTGAGGAAAATATCAGTCATAAAGAGTTTTTGAAAGATAAAACCATTACATACTAAAAAAAAAATAAGAGTCCTTCAATTGAGATATTGGACTCACATCGTAAGGATGGATGATATGCACCTACTCATATTAGCAGCTAACTATATAAAAAAAAACTCCAAAAAATGAGGGCAAACTTCCTTTACGTTTAAAGATATTTTACAACAAAACATGAATAAATTTGAAGAGATGAGCTTTGAAGATTGGGAAAAGCTAGCAATAGATACGAAAAAATAAAAAATAAAAAATGGAAGAAATCTACGAAAAAAAAAGAACTCAAAATTAAGTAATCACAAATAAAAGAAAACTAAAAATAAGTTATCACAAATAAACTTGCATATTAAAAGAATGCAATGTTGTTGCTGCACCACAAGAAATTTCATACGTTTTCTCTCACCACCCGTTCCTTTATTCTCAGACATTCTTCTCTTTCCAGACATTCTTCTCTTTTCAGAGAGCGAGTAATGGCGCTACAACCATAAGCCGTATAGGGCTAGGACTTTTGTTAATGCAAAAGTTCCAACCATCTGAAGAATAATGGAGCATCACTTAACCCTCTTAGACTAGACGCTCCCAACGACCTTTTAAAAACAATTGTTCTGTACACCAAACAGGGCAGTTATCTCCGACTATTCATAACTATAGATACCAAAATCCTCCCTATCTCCAACGGTTGCATGGACGTGGCAAGGTGAGCGATCGAGGAGTCTTTTTGTGGAGATTATTGCGTGGACAAACGTATCAGTATCTGGTTCCGTTTCAATGGTGACTTGCAGTATCTTCAACGAATTATTCCTCATCGTAGCTCCATCCACGAGGTATGCAAACGTCAATGCTAATGCTAATGCTAATCAGAAAAGCCCATTACATCAGTATGCATTTAATTTTTCGTAGATCTGGCCAGCTTCTTCTAGATATTTTTCATAAGCTTTTGCACAACTGTTCCGTGGATGGTTTTGATCCCGTTTATCCAGTCTTTTTTTAATTTGATGATGCCATCTGCTCCTCTAGCCTTCTTCCGCAGCTTTCCTTTCATCAAAGCCCAAAATTTCTCAATGGGCCTTACTTGCGGACAATTTGGAGAATTCTTCGAATTAGGGACATCCGTTCCACGCTTCACGTTGTAAAACTTTGCCCCTGGAAGTGCCTTGTAGTTCAATTTGACGTGCGTCTCGTCATCCATGATAATGCACATGCCATTTTTGCTCAAAACGTCGTCGTACAGCTTCCGAGACCGAGTTTTCACGGGATCCGCCTGAATTTGGCTGTGTTTCGGACATTTATGTTTCCGGTACGTCTTCAGGGAGTTACGCTCCTTTGCGCGTTGGACCATTCCAATCGTCGTTCCACACTTTTTTGCGCAATACCTCCATTTTTCTTCAGAAACTTTGCAAATTTGTTTGTCCAAATTTAGGTTTGACTTGTTTTTCTACCTCGGCCGGGCAAGTCCTTCAATGTGTTATGCATAACAAACTGGTTGATCGCATTTTGGACCGCACAGACACTAACACCTACTTCTTTTGCTAATTTTCTTAGCGACAATCCCTTTTCAGTGCAGTACTTAGTCACAATCGATTTTCGCTTTTCTTCCGTAAGACCTCGCATTGTTCCGCTTGAAGTAAAACTTTAACTTTTAATGAACATTTTCGTTTGTGTATACAAGGTAAGCAACACATTGACACTAAACAGCTATCAAAATAAGTCCTAGGCTTTTTCATACGGAACCTCAAAGGTGTACTCATAATTAACGATGCAGGGTGTTCAATAAGTTCGAATACAACTTCATCGTTGTGTAGATTCGCACCATGTGCATTCTGTGTATTAGTATTGCAGTCAGCTTTATGCCTTGTTCAGACTACAGAGTTATAACATGGAAACCTTTGCATACGAAGATTCGTAGATTATCCAAATTTGGCTTGGAATTAAACAACACCTTGATTCACAGTCATCCGGGAAAAGGGTTTGCCAATCATTGTCGTTACAGCAGCCTCATATTCCTTGAACCGCTCGGAAACCTCCGACTTCTTCTTCAGCAGATAAATCATCCCAAAGTTACTGTAGCCATCGATAAAGCTGACGAATTATTGGGATCCGTCCCATGCTGGTGGGTCAATAGGATACACCCGAGTGAATTCTCTCACCTTGAACACTTGTCGTGCCATCGTATCCAGTCCATGTTGACTAGCGTGACCCAAACGTCGATGCCACAGCTTTCCAGTTTTCGCATCGTCTATGCTAGTAACCAACTGGAGAGCGGGGCGATTGCTACTATGTTAACAATAAGACTCTTCAAACTTCAACTATAGTGACTTGAATAACATGATCTGAATGTTAACAGTGTTCACTACCGGTTACAAATGTTTTGTCCAACACTGTAGTTCTGAACAAAATTTGAAAAAAAAAAATTTCAGATTGTTCCCATTTGAACCCCAAGCGCAAGTCTCGTAGAAACTTGAGAAATGATCTTCCATAAACCAGAGCAAGGCATGCTCAGAGTAGCAGTCAAATTTGAGCATGAATTCAATTCAACTCAAGTGAGTCCTAGGCAATGTCAGCTTACAATCTTGATAGAAATGATTAAGAATTCTGGGTAAGCGAAATTTCCTCACCACTAAATACTTCAAAAGAATAGAAAGAGTTGTTCAGAATACTACAAGAGATTGGCGCGTTTGCTGAAAAGTCTGAAAGTGGTGCGTTGCTATCCCAACTTCTACTAGCTGAGAATTCTATAAAGAAAAAATGACAAAAAATGTAGAATCCACAGGTACAACTCGCTCAGAATCCCGAGTAACAAAATCATATACCCAAACATCCCAAACAACATTGCGAATTTTATCAAGATTTTAAAGCATTTTACAAGTCTAAACCACGATTTACAAAATCCTTTTATAACCTTCGTTGTTATTTGGGAAGGCTTTGTCAGATGCCTTAGTGAGCCTTTGTAATTTACCCAGTGACTGCGATGAGTTCAGATTCGCAAAAATCTAAATCTAGAACAGCAGGGAAAAATTCACTAATCAGATCAAACAGTACTGCCTTGTAAACCTCGATCGTTCGAGTAATATTCGTAAAACATGCGAGTATAATTCATTTGAAATCGAGCAGGATTTGCCCGATTACAGGGTGTCTCACAATAGGTGTCGCTAAAACAAAATGGGATTACAGCAAAACAAATCAATTAAATCATAGCATTTATTTTTCATTTGAAAGATACATGTTATAGAAATATACAATATTGATTCAATTCTAATCTCTTGCCCTTTTCCTTGATAACTTTGCGCAAACGCTTTGTAAACCCATTGCAGCTGGCACGCACGATTTCTTGTGGAAGTTGGTCCCAAGTATCAACCAAATGTGAGCTGGAGCTGAGTCCTGTTGGAAACAATATGGTTTATTCCCATACAGCGTTGAAGCAGGTGGTTCTTCAAAACCTGCTGAATGTAATATTCAGTGTTCATTTTTACGTTACGTTCTATGAAAAGAAGAGGAAGATTTCCTTTTCGTGGAATGGCGCCCCATACCATGATTTTCGATACATTCTGATAGCGTTCTACAGCTAATTTATCTCTTGGAATATTGGCAAGAGTTTTGCCACTACACACGATCATTTTGTTGTTTATGACTTTCCTGAAGGAGGAAGAGCTTTTCATCCGAAAATAAAATCTCGCAGTTAACGTGCCGAACCAAGAGATTTCTGCTTCTTGCGACCCTGGCTTACTTTTGACGCTCCATCTACCCGTGAACCCGTTGTTTCTTGTACAGCTTGCATTCCGGATCATTTGTTTGCTCAATTTGCGGCCAGATACGGCCGGATTACGTCTTATTCGCTCCCTCACACATTTGATCTTTTTATTCGTTCTGCAAGTTCGTCTGGCACCTCCTTTGTGTTGAATGTGGGCGTTTCCAGTGTTTCCTTGATCCGTTTCAAAGTACGAAAAACAAAACGCTTACTCACTCCGAACTGCTTAAGGCTGTTGAATATCTGACCCTGAAACTATTGAATATCAGCTTTTGCAAATGTAATTTCAAAACTTGCTCCCATGTGGCTTCCATGATATCTGATAAATATAAACAAACGGAATCGCTTATTTATCTTCAGCGATAAGATGTCAAAAAATTACAATACAACAACAATACAACAATACTCAATTCCGCTGTTAAAATTACCCTGCTGAAATAAACCAAGACTGAAAAAAGGTGACACCTATTGTGAGACACACTGTAGATGTGCAACCTTATACCCAAGACAGAATGGCATAAATGCGCCAAAATGGTGTTGGCGATAAGTAAAGAATCCCAAACAAGATTTGATTATACATTCGGAATCGAAAGTAAGATTCGTTTAAAATTCTTAGCAGAATTCGAATAATACAGTCGGAGTATGAAGTACAAGGGGTCGGACTTCCTGATCATTTGATCAGATTTTCTTATTTTCGATCTTTGAAAAAGATCAGATGATCTTATCAAGATTTAAAATCTTTTATGACAGTTTGAAACAGACTGCGATTTTATTTCAGTGCTTCAAAATGTCAACATGCTTGTTTTGATAACAACACGGACTGGATAACATTTTGAAATGCAAGCATTTTTACGTTTAATTTAAAACAAGATCTAAAGATAATTTAACCATGCACATTTTGACTCTTTTCAGGATCTAAACGTCGTTTCCTCCCAAGGAATTCTTCAGATTAAACCGGATAATACTTCTGCTTTATTTCGGTAACAACAACCTCAATCAAATCAACAACAACAGCAGTCGAATGTAAGTGGTTTGAATTCATGAGTTCATTTCAATGATTTTAATTTTTTCATCATTTTTCAAGCATCCAGAATCAGCAGGAAAACGTAAGCCCCATCCATAACTATTTCTTCAATAACCATGAGACCTTGCTTTAAAAGGATTTCCGTTCCATCAGGAACAGAACCAGAAACCTCAACCAGAACCAAGGTGGAATGGACCACAGTGCTACTAAAGGTATGCGCATGTATGGCCCGAGTGGGCAACCTGGAAATGGCTTGAATCAACATGATTATCACCAACAGGCCCAGCAAGCTGCAGGGGCAGCAATTTAGCAAGAACACCAGCAGCAGTAACAACAACAGCAATGAATGCTGTTCAACAATCCTCATCAGAGCGGAGTCCAACAACGGTTGTAATTTGTAATATTCTATGTGTGATAAATGGGTCATCTTTTTCAGTTAATTTAACAAACCATTTTAGGGTTTATCGGAAACTCGTTGATTGCGTAATCATCTTCTAAGTAGAAGTATATAAAAATTAGTAATATTTTAGAGAAAGGTCCTAAGTTGATATTTTCCGCCCAGTCATTGGTGTATTGGAAAAGTGGTTGAACTTTGCCAATACACCAATGACGGGGTGGAACATTTTTGCCTGCAATTGGAGATCACTCGCCGAGGATGTCATGCTTAAAAACTGTGTCGTCTCCGCCGAAGTAATTTCTATAATTTTGTTCACAACCGTTCCATACCGGAACAGCTCAACTGGGCTTACCGCTTGGTTTTGCGCTGCTTCATTAGAATGTTATTGGTCATGTTTTAGGCCAGATAGTCTGAGAAGAAGTCAATCAAGTGCTTTACGAAATAAAGATGCAATCGTATCCTGCAATGAAAAAAATTACACATCCAAAACCGTAAAAGGCAAGGCACTTCTGGCGATTTTGTTTGGTACAACTAGTTCCCATGTATGTAGTTCCGAATCGTACCGCTCAACCGACTCCTTCTGCAGATACAGAGCCTACAATCCTTCCCCGGAACAATCATACTTCAACACCGGTAGAGGACTTTATTTTGTTGTGAAATGTTTTGCTTTTTTTAAATGTTTATTTACAATTTTGAGACACTGAAAAAATTTGTTGTTGTTTTACCAAGGTTGCCCGATCAGCAGCACGATCTTAGAAAAAGATTTGAAATCTTTTGATGACTTTAAATTGATCTCTGAAAATCTCTCATATATTTGAACAAGTTATGCTGTCCTTTGTCAGTATGATTCACAACTAGTCCATGAATGGTGAAATCGAGATTCACGGCAGGACTTGCTCAGAATCTTTATTGAGATACATTCATAATCTCAAGCAAGACTATTTCTCTGAAAAAATACGCTCGGATTCTCCACATTGTACGAGCTCTTACGAAACCTTGGCTCAGAATGTCGATCAAGTTGGATATACACTACAATTTTGACTGAGGCTTTCAAATTCATTTGAAATGCAAAACAAAATATGGGTAAAATTCTGAACAGTATTCAAATACATTCCAATTGCAATTACCCCCATATTTTAACATACATTTCAAACTTGCTGTATCACATCACCATGGTTATAAACAACTATCTGCAACAAGCTTATCACACTGCAAAGTCAATGCCAAGGCTGCTACATTCCTATAATTTAATAAACACCCGGCGTACAATCAGTCAAGCGCAAATCCCCATAAGCGTGGGAAATCGCACCTACGAGCTAGATATGCGAACTTAATACCATCAATGTTAGCTTTAGACATAGATGATACTCAGTGCGCGATAATGTTCAGTCATGTTCAATACAACAAGTCGACATCTTGTTAAACTAGTGCTAAAACATCGGCTGACACCTCTCAACCACGTAGGACAAGTAGACTACTTTATTTTTTGGTCATATCACGTGTCAGTTGCTTTGGACACTATGTAGGGGTATGATTGGTAAAAACAAGTTTAATCACAATTCCGAACTCTGCATTAGTCACCTCACTGCACCTATCTAGACTCGACAAGTGGTCCGCTTGTAAACCACGGTTCGCTTCTTCTCATGGTTGACCGGCTTAATAACCTTGAAAACACCAGACAGCGCACTGGAAAAGTCGCAGCAGCTGTTTGTGCTCTATTTATAATCGACCATTAATAATTCCCCGGGTGTCACATATCTCCTTCTAAGGGTTAATGAACAGACAGTAAGACATAGTTCTTCCAAAAACTATTCGCCATTATGAATACCCCGCAATATCTATGTTGCTGATACAATTGAAGGTAACATGAAATTTACAACAAAATACTATCAGACTGATGAATAAAACAATGACCTACTCATGCATGTCAAGAATTTACAGCTCTCGCTTACCGTGTCTGTTTTGAAGATCGATGAATCCGTTTTCTAAAAATATCCGGATCTTTCGAACCGAGTGCACAAGCAATGTTGACACTGGTCGACTTTTTCCACGCAGTTGTAACTATTTTTCCACATAAAATTTATAGCACTATTTTCGCTGTTGAATGCTTCCAAATAGCATAACAATGCTCACAGCACCACATCCACGCAACGAATGATGCACCGTTCTACAAACACACCACCAAAAAGCTTGTCACTTACAGCAACACTTGATACCAGAGACCGAAATTTTCGCCTACTTGAGAAGAAAAACGTCCCTTTTCACCCGCTTGGAGAAGCAAATGAGAATGTGAGAAGCGAGAGACTTTTATACGCTCACAGCAGTTTTCGCGAGAAAAGCAACGGCGATTTAGAATTTTCGGAAAGCATGAGTAGCTGATAAATCGTTTCTTTTTCGGTGAATCATAGATGCCGATAATTATTTTTCACTTACTTTTTGACACCTGAAAATGCACCCGTCTTTATGCTTGTTTTATTCTGACATTATAATTCTATAATGATGGTCCATGGTGGTACCAGTGTGCACCAACTTGGCCTTATTTTCGGGTTTTGCTCCTCGTTTGCGATCTTAGCATGTTTTCAGTGAAAAATGTGACATGAGAACAAATGTTCGTTGAGTTGTGGAGAGAGATATTTTCGCATATGCAAGCGAGAGGATAATGAATTATCGGTGAAAAAGGAGAGATGAAAATGTGAACGGTTCGCTACTCATCGAAAACCTGTTTGAGAGAGAGCATGGTTTTCACCCAGCTGAGCGATAATTTCGATCTCTGCTTGATACCAACACACTGTAACTCGTTTCCATCTCAACGACAAAATAATATTCCTCCACTTCCGTCCAAAACAATCACCCATCCAACAAGGCGCCTTGCCTTCTCACTTACTTCCTTACCGGAACACCGGCCGAGAAGCCATCCTATTATTTCATGATTTACCTCGATTTGATTGAGTGATTTTTACTGCCTATCTTTTTCGCGTCTTATCACAACACTCCGCCTACCCATTCACTCCCCACACCGGTTCCGCGATCCGCACACGGTCTTCTAGGCTATTACCTATGCTTTCTCTGCTATTATTTATCCACTGGGATGTATTGTTTATGTCACTCTTTACAGTGTGGCACTGGTTGCAGGCTGCTCAGTAGATTTATATAGTATATAAGGCCACCACACACCGAACCGGACAAAGCACACCAAAAATACCGGAGGAACGAACGCGAAAACACGTCCAAACTGCGCTGTGGTCAACTCGGTTATGATCGAAGTTTCGCTGATGGCGAACAAAAGCAGCTGTTTTGATTATCGGGTGGAGTGCCGTTTACATGATTGAAAAGTTTCACGATACATCCTGTGACTGAAACTGTTATTTATTATACTTAAATAGTTGTACCGACAATTTGCAGTACTAGATTAAATTGATTTACACACTCCCGTTTCATTTTGCTAAATTTTTAACTACAATTTAATACTCATAAAATTGAGTAGATCCTTTTTTTACGAAAATTGAGTAACACTTCCGCGAGAGAAAAACAGATGGTATACAATTGTACTCAAAAATTGAGCAAAATGAAACTGGAGTGCACGCTATTTCTAAACAACCCAAACTTGAGTACGATTGACACAAATTCGTCGGAACTATGGCTATTCAAAAGTGAGTAAAGATAGTTCGTAGTGGTAAGATGACCAACAGTCAGATCGGCTTGAATCCGATTGATGTTTACTAATTGTCAACGTGTTACCATGGACCCAAAAGGGAAGGACGTAGTTGTGCCGAAGAAATATTTGAAAAATTATGGATCACTATCGTACTAGAGAACCGACTTCTAGTACTGGCAAAGTTCCGTGTATACTAGATTATTTTCAATGTTGCGTAGACGTGATTTAGTGAACATGACAGTTATGTCAGCTAATATTATTTACAAATACAGAGCAAAAAACAAGTAAAATGTTGCCCTATATGATCATGTTGCCCAGATTCAGGAGAAAATTATGCTGGTGAAAGAGGAATGCCGGTATCTGTTGAAATAGCTACTGAAACACGAGAATGACCTGCATACATAAATGGGCAGGCCATGTAGCGAATGAATGAAATAAGAGCCCATAGCTTACCCCCAAAACGAACTGTGCCAGAGGGTAATGCAGGCGTTCCACATATTAAAAGGAAAGGTAAAAGAAAGACTCGGACCAACGCTAATGTAGCAGTTACAGATAAGACCTCCGTCAAGAAGACCATGCCACTGAGCCAATCAGGCCATCCGACGTACCAAATGACGGTGGCAGGATTAACTGTTTATATTCTAGAAGAAATTGTGGCCGACTAATACCGAGTAAATGATGTATCCGGTAGATAACATGGTAACCCACCCATATGGTTACCTAAAGCATCATTAAAAAAAATTCATTAACACGTGCTGTGTCCTGCGCAATGACGATTCTGTTTTTTTTTTAATTATTTCGAAAACTCATCTTACAATAAGGAGGAACTCGGCCGATACCTGCCACTCTACCTTGCTACAGTTTATTAACGCGTCCCTTGATCGCAGCATCGACGGAAGACCGAAAGGGACTGGTTTTCCGGATTGTCACTCTACCATATGCAGTTTACTGCAAGCTTTCCAAGCTCTAAGCGATGCGTCAAATGCAAAGGCACCAAGAAGGAAACTTTCACCAACATGGACAAGGAGAATAATCCAACCTTGAACAACGAGGCGCTGCAAAGGCACAGAATGATATCGGCAAACCAATACAATGTCTTAAAAATGCACCAGCTACTCCGAAACTTCCTAATAAACCATCGGAAATTTATTCGAGATTTTGCCAAGATATCACAACCTCTAACAAATCTAACGCAATAGCTTTCGCTTCTAGAACACTGAATAAGTCAGAGGAAAAGTACCTACAATCGAAAAAAATTGGTATCAGTCGTATGGGCTTGCTGGTATTTTAGACTGTATCTTTATGGACGAAAATTCATGTTGTATACAGACCACAAACCTCAAAGATATGGATTGAGTTTTAAGTATATCAATAAAAGACTTATTTATTGGCTTCTTTCGCTGTAATGAATTCGACTACGACTAACGCCGGTGTCGATAGTTTATCCACAAGTTCGAACTGAAATTAATATGAGTGAAAGTATATCTTCTAGCGATGTGGAGTGCACTCTCAGCCGATACAGATGATTCCGTATTGATAAAATGCACCGAATTGTCAGTAATGAAACTATTCTTTAAGTTGCTCCAGATGAATACCAGATGATACCAATATAAACAAGTATTCAAATCTTTTACCAAAACATAGGATATATTTTAAAACCCCTTAGAACCCATGATTGAACAAACTCACAAGTTGGCGAACAGGCCAAGTGTGAGTCACAGTAAAAGTTCCAAACCATTTTGTAACATAGATTGCACTACTTGTAGGTCAACATCTTCAAGTGATCGATCTTCAGACCGGACGTGTCATAAATTATGTTGTACACGGTGGGTGAAACAGTTGCCTGGTAATCCGATTGCGAGCCGATAAGAGAGTTCTAAGAGAGGGAATAAATGTATTTATGTCAACATAAGTAGTAAAGTACCTAAATGTACCGTTCCGGGAGAGTGACAATGTTGTCCACCATAGTCGGGCTGAGGGTTCTGCGCGCGACTGAAGCGGCGAGTGTTTATGCGTTTGTTGACCACGATGGTGAGAACAGAGCGTCCTGATCGGATCCAATCGACCGATACACTTCGTCCATTTTTCCACAACCGATTTGACTTCGTGATCGAACACGTAATGCAGTTGACCTTCGCCGACGCCATCCCGGTGAAGATGATTCGTTTCGGCGGTTATTACCTGCGTTGGACTGGCATGATCGACGCAAAACTTCTTCTAATGGTAGTATACCGCTCTGCCTTGTTTTTGGAGACAACGCACATTTTCAACTGGGGATCTCTGTTCACAATCCAGCGCTCGGATGTACGTTCCATTGTTATCATCTGGGATAGTGACGATCTTACATTGTCGGATGCCGCATGCCTCGAGTAGACTGAATCATACAGCCGTGAAAGTTTTTTTTTATGCAACGATAAACACACCCGTGTGGCTGAAGAAAACTTGAAAAAAAAACTTTAGACATAATTATGTTTAACGATATTGTTCACTAATATACCGAAGCCATCACCATTGAATTTACTTCATATTTATTGTGGAGAGCTAGCGCGCCGTCACCGATTGTACATTTTTCCAATTTTTCAAAACTTAGTAAAAACGCAAAACGGTTAACTTTGTTTTGACAAGAAACAGTGTTGCCGAAGTTGAAAAAAAAAAGAACTTGAAAGAAGTGTTGCTGATTTTTTAGTACTGCTCTGA